>JAJDFE020000428.1:0-32444 GCA_021527465.2 Geoglossum glabrum | reverse complement strand
CTTTTAGATAAATCAGAAAAAGAGGTTCTTATTTAATATATAGTTAATCTAGACAATTGATAGTTTTCTCTTCAGCTGAAAGATATTAAAAATATAGTCAATAATATTCTTGCATTATATTGCTAATAACTGATTAGTATAAGACTATAGTATAGATCTTAGGGCTTAACTAATAATATGACAACTTAGAGATAACAGAGGATCTTCAATGTAAAGTTGTCATAAAGCGTTCTTAGAGACAATGTAACGAAGTTTGGATCAGTAGAAGCACTCTTGATTCTGTAGAGTAAAGAACTAATCGTTACCTATCCTATTATGGGCAACAGACTGTTTAAATATATAGTTCAGTCAACTCCCTGATGGCTACCTCATTTTCTGACTCTACTCTCATTATCTTAACTCTTCCTGCTACTGGTGATGTCGTCTGCTACTGGCGATGTTGTTGGATCGATATCTACTACTTTCAGAAGTCGCTTTTCTAGCGTACCGCTTTCATAGCGACATCTTTATCAATAGAGGTAGGAAGCTGTTTCCATTATTTGCTTGGCAGTTGTATATGGTTACAGATGTTACTTGCTTATGGATCATATCATCTTTGTGAAGGTCTGACGTCGTTATGCCATCTGGCAGCTAGAAGCAGTTTAGGAAGTCCGACACGGTTATGAGCCTCCTTTGTGAGAGCCTTATTGTTAGTGCCTTACAATTAAGTTTTTTTAGTGCCCCAGACTATGGTCTGGTAGCAGAAGGGTTTTCAGGGTTTTTGTTTGCATATTGGAGAGTCCTTTAGATAATGAATTTGTGGAAACCAGAAAGCTCAGCAATTTGACTATGCGAAAGCTTTACTTTTTGTAGTATCACAACACCATAAGCTTGTCTAGGGGTAATATGTGTATAGTGTAACATTGTAGCAATTCAATAGATATTTTTTGATGAATTTACAACTTGAATTGAGTCTCGAGGCTCATGACAGAGACTGCTTCCTAATTTTAAATGTCTTAGATATGGCGCAATTATGAATCGCTTCGAAATTTTATGGCGCGATATGTACCACCCAGCTCATCCAGCTCACCCAGCCAAAACGGCGTCACTTGAGTGAGCTGTGGGTGAGTGCAGGGCACATTTTTGTTGTCTTGTGTTGCCAATTAATTGGCCCGTCACTCAGCCACTTTTGTCTCCGTCACGACTATGCCTTGGCACTCGTCCCTATGGCCCTGGTGGTGTTAAGAGCTGTCGCCGCCGCTATACAGTCGCGTCGCACTGCAAGAATATGGTCGGGGCAATGGGGTCTGTTCTTATAGCGCGATCATTCTTATAGTAAGAACCTGGGATCGGGGTGGAGCCGCGTATTCATATTCTTACAGCGCGATAATTCTGATAACGCGAGATTCGACTCGACTAGTAACTCGTGGGCCCCTCTATTTAATACATACCCGCAAAAACATTCCGCGCTCTTTCTGCAACTCGTCCAGCAAAGCATGCAACAAGCCCTAATTGGCACCCTTAGACTGTTCAGACATCCAGGCAATCAGCGCCCTTTGGGGGGATTCAGGGCCTTTGTCGCACCTTCTGTCCGAGCTGTTGAGAGCCCGCTGTCGCTACCTGCCCGTGTCCGCCTTCGTGAATACCAGGAGGAATGCATTCAATCGGTGTTGTCGTATTTAAACAAAGGCCACAAACGGCTTGGGATATCTCTTGCGACCGGTAGTGGGAAGACAGTATGCCAATTATCCGTCTCTTGTATGTGTTATAAAGAGAATCGATTCTAACATGCTGCTAGGTAATTTTCACTCAGTTGATTGACCGTCTCCCACCTCCAGATGCACATGCTTCCCAAACTCTGATCCTCGTTCATAGGCGTGAGCTCGCTGAGCAAGCAGCACGCCATTGCCTCAATGCATACCCCTCAAAGACTATTGAGGTTGAGATGGGCAGCTCTCACGCTTCGGGAGCAGCGGATATCACTATTGCCTCCATTCAAAGCATAACGTCTAAAGATCGCATTTCGAAGTTTGATCCTAAGAGATTCAAACTTGTGCTTGTCGATGAAGCACACCATATTGTTGCTCCGGGATACATGAAAGTTTTATCCCATTTTGGACTACTTGGCGTTCCTGGGGGGGTATCGGCCAAGACGCCAGCCCTTGTAGGAGTTTCTGCAACGTTTTCGCGCTTCGATGGGCTAAAGCTAGGAGCTGCTATCGATCATATTGTATACCATAAGTAAGCACTTTACTACCTAATTCCTAAGCGATGATTGACTAAATTCTGCTCAAGGGATTATGTTGATATGATTGGAGAAAAATGGCTTTCTGATGTGATCTTTACCACCGTACAATTAGGTGTGGATATATCAAGAGTTAAAAAGGCAGCTACCGGTGATTTCCAGCCTGGGGAGTTGTCAAGGGTTTTCAACACCGAAGAAACTAACGCAAGGATTGTTAAGTCGTGGTTGGCAAAAGCCAGTGAAAGGAAATCGACCATTGTATTTTGTGTCGATGTTGCCCATGTGGTCAGCCTAACAGACATGTTCCGTAGACATGGCATCATTGCAAGATACATAACCGGCGAAACCCCGAGGGTAGATCGCAGCGAAAGGCTAGAGAGTTTCAAAAACGGAAGTTTTCCAGTTCTTCTAAATTGTGGCGTGTTTACAGAGGTACTATCTACAGTGCCAACACTCTCCTATGTACACTAGGAATCGTGCTGAAGCTTAGTTAGGGCACTGATATACCAAACATCGATTGTGTCCTTCTTGCGAGACCAACCAGGTCAAGAAACCTACTGGTCCAAATGATCGGCAGAGGCATGCGACTCCACCCTGGCAAAGAGAACTGCCACATTATTGACGTGGTAGCGTCGTTAGAAGCAGGCATTGTCACAACCCCGACGCTTTTCGGACTTGATCCAATAGAACTTGATAAAGCTAACATCGAGGATTTGAAGAACCTGCGAGAGGCGAAATGTAAACAGAGGGAGAATGCCATACTGTCGGCTAGTTTGGATACCCAGGCGAACCCACTTTCCATAAACCACTCAACTAGCCTCGTTTTCACGGATTATGATTCTGTCTTTGATCTGATTGAAGATTCTTCGGGAGACCGCCACATCAGAGCCATCAGTCGGTTAGCATGGGTCCAGGCGGCCCCGGACAAGTATGTCCTAAGCCCCCAGTCCGGAGGGTCCCTAACTATCGAGAGAGCGATGGGCGAAGATCAATATACAATCACAGAAAGGAGGAGACTGCCCCCAAGTAAATGGCGACAACCTTCAGAGCCCGTATACGCAAGACCGAGGGTAATCGCGACGGCGGAAACCCTCGAGGGTGCTATACATGCAGCAGATACGTATGCGATGGAGAAATTCGAATGGATATTCGTTGCGACAAACCAGAATTGGAGGAAGCGCCCAGCTACTGAGGCGCAAGTTACCTTTTTGAATAGGTTTCGAGATAGGAACGATCCCTTGACCCCAGACACAGTGACAAAGGGTAGGGCGGCAGACATGATCACAAAGATCAAAAACGGAGCCAGAGGCCGGTTTGGGGAGATGGAGACACAAAAGCGGAGAGTGGTGCGAGAGGCGCTGAAGAGGGAGCATATAGAAGCGCTGAAGAGGAGGGAGGAGGTGGCTGTCGGCCCTCTGGTGGACTAGGCCATGACGGACATGCAGGTTCGAGTCTTGGTGCCACAAGTATGTTTTGCATTTTACTTTCTCTCCCCTCGCGCCCTCCGCCTTACGCCTTCTCTCTCGATGCCGTGCACGTACAAACGTGCATGTGGTATGTTGGTAATGCGCTCGTAGATCTGTAAATACACTGTTAGCTTCCAACATGAGGAGCTCTTCGTTCGCTCTGGCGTTGCAGCTCGATAGTAGTTTTTCACGTAGCACCACACACTACAGGGCCTGTCTGCCGCACATTGCACAGCGACGTTGTATGTTGTATGTTGTATGTGCGATGGAAGGGCCTCCAAAACGGCGAAAACGGTGCGGCGGCGTAAACGGCGTCAATGGCGTCCTCGGGGACGCACCCCCACCGACATCGAGCTTCTGCACATCGCTCCCGACTCGCCCACGGTGCTGATAAGAGGACGAGAGGAGGATGATTTGCGGGAGTGGCATCTTCTCGTCTGATTAGTTTGATTCGCCCGACACTCACGCTTGCGCATTCTCAATTTGGGCGTGTTGGTGCTACCGTCCTATCGCAGCTCGCTCTCGGCAGACGTCTTCCTCCTTCTCCTGGCCCAGACCTCGTTCCTCCGTTTCGCGATTGATTTCGCGCACCACCCGCGAATCATCCGAAGCTTTAATGCGGAGACGACCATCGGGTTCCGCTGCGGAAGACGAGGGCGAAGACGGTTTCAGTGCTGCTTCGTCTACTGTGGCCTCTATTGTGGCCTCTCCTGTGGGGGCACAAGAGGAGGAATCGCAGCCTGACCCTGACTCTGCCGAAGAATCTGCCAAAAGACAACCCCCACAGAGATTCGGCGGGAAGAAGGTCGAGAGGGTTTCTGGGACAGAGGCATCGCCAGCGGCAAGTCTCAGGCCTTGGAAACCTCCTACGAGCACGACGGCAAGCTCTGGAAAGAGACCAAAAGGCATGATCCCGCTGGCGCGAGAGATAGCAATCGACAAAATGCCCGACCCTCGGGTGCATCGGCGGTCACGGCTACGGAGCCCTTGGTCATGCTCACTTGCAACGTTGCTAACCTTTTCTACTACGGCCGTCATATTATTCACCATCGTCCGTTCGTTTCTGGTTCGGCATCTGGACGTGAAGGGTTGCAGAATGCCACGGATGCATCCGGCGTATGCAGAGCTCGTTGACTTTGACACAGAGCACACTAGATTTGCGACTAAATACTCGCTGTATTTATACCGGGAGGTTGGGATTGATGATGACGATTTGAAGGTATTTGGAATGCGAACTGTCGGACCCTATGCGCTAGCTAACCCTCCCCACAGGTGAGCGGCGTGCCCGTCATATTTATCCCCGGGAATGCGGGTAGCTATAGGCAGGTCAGATCAATTGCCGCCGAAGCAGCTTACTACTTCCACAACGTCGTTCAGCATGATCCAGCTGCGATTGAGGGAGGTGCCCGAAGTTTAGACTTCTTCACTGTGGATTTTAACGAGGATATAACGGCATTCCACGGACAGACTCTGTTGGACCAGGCTGAATATTTGAATGACGCGGTAGCGTATATTCTCTCACTATATCACGACTCAAGGCGGTCCACGCGTGATTCAGATCTTCCCGACCCTACTTCAGTTATAGTGCTAGGACACTCGATGGGTGGAATAGTCGCTCGAACCATGTTGACAATGCCCAATTACCAATCGAGCACTATCAATACTATTATCACTATGTCTGCTCCACACGCACGGCCTCCGGTCTCTTTTGATTCGGACGTCGTCAAGACCTATAAGCGTATCAATGATTACTGGCGACGGGCCTACTCGCAGAAATGGGCAAACAACAACCCCCTCTGGCATGTTACGCTTATTTCTATCGCAGGCGGTGGCCTTGATACTGTGGTTCCGTCTGACTATGCGAGCCTCTCATCACTGGTGCCGGAGACTCATGGCTTCACTGTTTTCACATCATCCGTCGCAAACGTGTGGACAGGGATGGACCACCAACAGATTCTGTGGTGTGACCAGCTTCGCAGAGCTGTTGTACGCTCTTTGATGGAAATAGTGGACGTCAACCGTCCCGGCCAGACAAAACTACGGGTCGATAGAATGCGTATCTTTAAGAAGTGGTATTTAACGGGCATGGAAGGTGTTGTCGAGAAGACCCTTCCTCAGAAAGGTGAGCATATCTGCGCTCTTTCTACATGAGGGTAATTGCTAATATCATAGTAGACCCAACCACACTCCTCACACTTGAGGATAATTCAAATTCCATAATTTCCGAAGACACGAGACTGACCCTTCGAAAATTTGGACAATCAAGGAAGCCTCGGGCGTACCTACTGCCAGTCCCCCCACAGGGGGGGAAAATGTTTACGCTTCTAACCGATCAACGGATTGATGCACCAGGGGAGAGTGGCAAGTTGGAGGTTTTGTTTTGCAGTGTATTCCCCCTTCATCCAGGGCAATCAGCAACACTATTTTCTATGAATATGGATCTCTCCGGTGACAGTTCTGGGTCAACGCGGCTAGCTTGCAAAAACGCAGCCACCGATGTGATTCCGTTACCGGCCTCAACCCGGACGTCGAAGTTCCCTTTCGAAGACACTAGTCCCTTTTCTTATCTACAGTACGATCTCGAGGATATTGCAGAGCACCAATTTGTGGCCGTCGTTGACAAAGCCGTCGACCCTACCTCCGGTTGGGTGGTCGCAGAATTTACCGACAATGCCGAGTCCACCATCAGAACAAACATTGGTCTCGCTCAATTACTAACTGTAGGCATGCGCATGAAGCTACCCTCTACTAGGCCAATGATGGTGGACGTTAAAATCCCAGCGCTACACTCTAGCCTTCTTGCCTACGAACTCACTGTTGGTTCGCAGGCCTGTGGGGACGGAGAACTTTTCACGCCTCTCCTACGGCAGTACGTTTCGGACCCCTACGAGTCAAGATATTTTGTGAATGTGAGGCAAGCCAACATCAACCTCCATGGGATTGCGCCCTTTATGCCGCCACCATTGAAAGCGCGAAGTAGCGGAAACGGTCTATCGCTTCAGTTCTGGTTCGATCCAACGTGCAACGCCTCGGTTGACATATCACTAAAGGTCGATATACCTGGGAGTATGGGTAAGTTACCCATGCGGTATCGGACCGTGCTAGCAGCGTTTCCACTGCTGGTTGTAGCTCTTGTGCTCAGGACGCAATTTAGCGTCTATGACAGTACCGGTATGCCTTCCCAATTTAAAATTACACTTTCCAGTAACTAACGATATTAGGGGTGTTTATGAGCTTTTCGGAGGGTACGGACCTTGTCCTCAAGCAATCGCTCCCGATTGTCTTACTAGCGTTGACCTTTTTCTCCGTTTCTCTCGCAAGAGCGAATTCGGAGCCTCCAAAGTCCGGAATGACCTTCAGTTTTCTGAATTGGCGAGATAATGCAACAGAATCAGCTGTTGATTTCACAAGAAATGATTTGCTTCTTGGGGCTCAAGATCCCTTCTTCTGGTTCCTTGTTCCGTTACTCGGGCTAGTCAGTGCTGGTGTCTGCGTGGCAGTTCATTACATCACACTTATCATAACACATATCCTAGCAACTATTTACGGACTTCTCACAACACGACCGGGTTGGATGAGGAATGATGACAAAAAGTAGGAACATTACCTTCTACAACCTGCCCCATAAAACTAACGGCAAGTAGAAGAGTCGCGATGGCGTTTGCCCCTAGCAGTCCAAGACGTCGGATAATCACAACAAGCATTTTGCTTTTCTTTGTAGCAACATTCATACCCTATCAATTCGCGTACATGGTTGCCTGTATCGTGCAGATTGCAACTTGCGTTCGAGCTCTGCATTACGCTCAGGAGACTGTGAGTTGGGCCAGGAACAACACGCCCCCAGCAGCTTTTAGAGAGCAGAGCTAACGATACCAAAGCGTTCTGGTGCTCATTTCAATTTCTACAACTACGTTCACTCAATACTTATAGTCATGCTCTGGGTTCTTCCTATCAATCTGCCGGTACTTGTGGTCTGGGTCCACAACCTTGCCGTCCACTGGCTTACCCCATTCTCTTCCCATCATAATGTCCTATCAATCATGCCCTTACTCCTCCTTGTAGAGACTCTCACCAGTGGGAAAATGGTCCCAAGATTGACCACTAGGTATGGAGGCCTACCCCTCTGCTGTGGGCTTATTGGGGCCAATTTGCTAATGACTTGTAAAGCCTACGTTACGTCACTAACACGCTCTTTTGCTTCCTCGCAATCTACGCTGCGGTTTACGGCGTTACATATGCATATCTCCTCCATCACCTCTTCAACTTTTCAGCCGCGTGGCTAGTCGCAGTACATCTCTCCAACAGCACCTTCTCGCTATCTGGGCTGAGCCGGATGCTAGAAGGAGAAGACGAGGCCGATGAGCCGAATAAGAAGCGACCTTGAGTTTTTTTTTAATGCCATGAGCATCGCATGCATTCTCTCTGTATTACAAACATAGGACTTTTTGTTAAAACTCGTGCTCAGATAGTTAAGAGCTTTATTGCGTGGGCTTATTATTTTCTTCCGGTTTTTTTCTCTTTCTCTTGAAAAAGAGGTAGAGAAGGGAGACCTATTAGACTTCTTATTCCAACGCATTAAACTTTTTATCTCTTTAGCGCGCGCCCTGCCCCGATACACGTTCGTCTGGGTGTGGTGGGGAGTTAGACCAAATGATATCCTCTTGTCGTTCTAGCCCTGGTGTATGCGTCTCTTTCTCTCATCTCATCGTTCGCCAGCCATGGCTGCGTCCAGGCTATCTCCTTTCCATTAAGGCGCCCTTTGGATTTTCCCTATCCCTCCCCCAATTCCTCCGATCACACACTATTTTTTTTAATCTCTCATTCTTGTTTGTCTTTCCACCACGTCTTTTTTCGGTTGCTTCTTTTTTTATACCACACGGCGTTCCAGCATCATCTCCTCCCCACGTTCCACCAACCCCCATATCCCATGCCCACATTCTGCATATCGGTAAACACACTCACCCCCCCTCTTTCATCCTCTTCCTCACTCTACCAAAATTCTTGTACACAACATCTACAAACCCCCCCTAAACACACCTACCAGAAGGAAGCTAAAGGGTAACCTTTTTTTCTATTGTGTGTTTTATTTATTGATCTATTCTTTGCCTCCAAATCCGTATTTCAAGCGTAAGCGATTTGCTGAGATCGATTGTGTTTTTTTTATATTTTTTCCCCCGGGAAAAAATGGGACTACTGAGGCTTAGGTGGAATATTGGGGGGGAGGTACTCTCTTTTTTTTCTTTTTCTCAGCTATAGAAGGAGAGAGAAAAAGGACGAAGCGCTAGTTAATTAATGTCTACATGTAGAAAAATGCCTCCCTTCCCCGATCCCCACCTTACTGTCAACCCTGCACGATTCCTCGAGTCAAGCAAAGAGCAAAAAATAAAAAAGAACATGTTGCCCCCCGCATAAAGAGACGCCCTCTTTCGCGTGGCGATTCTCCGTACCATCGCCGGGGAGGGGGGCAATCAGTTAGAATTCTCTGCGAGGGTAGCCTACCTACCTCGCTGCCGTTTTGTTCTTCCCTTCAAGAAGTACAGAGGATAAACCAGGGTTGACAGATCTTTTTTACCCTAGAATATAATTCAATGTGAATTGAGCCTTCATACCAAAATTTGGGGTTTGGCGCATGAGTACGAACAGGGGGATTTTGAGGATTTTTGTTGGATATCCGAAAAACTGGCATTTATTTGGGTTTGGTGGCGAATATCGTAGCAGCAGCTGGCCCAGCTGCTATATTCTAGTAATCTCCTAAACTTATCTCTAGCTGCAGAAATCCAAGAAGGGGAGCAGTGACAAGTTGGCTTGTTTTTGCTCTGTACGACATCTTTTCAAGGGTTTTTGGTGCTCATATTGTTGAGATATGCCTCGCCGCCGCGGAGGCAACGCCACGAACACGGCATTGGAATCGTCGTCGCACATGTGCGACGAGGGAACGATAGTTGAGACCGGTGTAGGTCTCAGGATTAAGATTATGGAGGCTGGAGGCCTCCTAGAAAATGCCGGCGTTGCCCTCTGGACGTCTATAACTAGAGGCGGGGCCTCGTAGTTAGAATAGTAGTCAAGTCAATACGTAAGTTTTGTTGGCGAATAGGTTTCGAGCCCTAATCATTGTTTTACATTGTGACTACGCTGTGACCACCGTTTTTACTCTACAAGCAACCAAGCGACCGAACCAAGTACGCTGCTCCAACAAAAGGCAATAGGGGACCACTACCTCTCCGTCGTGCTCGGGAAGAACAACCCACCCCCCGCCACCGAAACTCTAGAGCCATCCCTCTGCCCAACCTGCCATTCGCGGCTGGGGAAGCGCGGGGAGGGGCGCAAGGGCGTCGTGAAGGTGGTACAAAAGGCGGATACAGTGGGGCTGGGGGCGAAGGTGGGGAAGGTGGTTGTGAAGGATAGTGGAAGGGGGAGGAAGTTGGGTGCGAAGGAGGTGAGGGAGAGGGGGGAGGGGGAAGGAGGAGAGGGGAGAGGTTGAGGGAGGAGTTTTGGGGGAGGGTTGATGTTGATGCGTATTTGAATGGGAGGAAGGGGGGGTGAGAGGTTGTTTGGCGTTTTGGCGTTTTGGGGTTATGGCCTGTAAATAGGGGGTTTGTTTAGAGATGGGGTTCCTGGGAGAGGCGTTTTTACTACGGATATACACCTACTTCAACGAGTAAACAAGCGCCGTCGTAAAACCACACTCTACAATCCACTTCTTGAAAGCCTCCGGTACTGCGTCATAACAAAGCACATAGCTGGCCTTTTTTTCATTGTCGGGTGGTTTTGGGGGGGAAACCGCCTCCCTAAAGAATGACCTTTCCAATGCAAAGAAAAGGAAGTTAACTCTGTTCAGAATCGACACGATCAAGCAGTGAGTAGGAAGGAATAAGGCTAGCGATGTGGGCTGAGGGGAGGAATTAGCCAATAGTCGTCGAGCTTGATGGGAAATAACCAATAAAACACTTGGAAAAATAGCCAAAAAAAAAAAAAAGGAAAATAGGCAAAACTAATTTCTTAACCATTGAAATCCTCAACAACGCTCTTGAAACCGGGCACGTTGTGCTTATCGGCGTCCAGAAGCACGACGGGGGCGTTAAAGTCGATCTTGTCCTCTATCCCGGGGACCCTCATTGGACCGGCGACGCCAACGACGCGGTCGATCTGTGTCTGGCACCGCTGGCACCGCTGGCTTCGTTGTTGGAGGTCCAGAGCGCAGGCGGAACACATGCAGTGATTGCAAGGACGGAGTCTGGGTGTTTTTTCGTTTTGCATGTCATTATTTAGTAGATAGAGTAGAGACAGCAAGTGGGAAAGATCTAGAGGGTGACTTACACGCAATCGGCCAGGTTTTTACTGCAGGTCGCACACGCGGGGGGGTGGTGCGCGTCGTGGTAGAAACTCGGCTGGCACTCGCGCTGAGCGTCGAGCGCGGAGAGCGTCTTTATGTTGCTGAAAGCGCCGCTGATCGCGGATGGCTTCTCCCTGTACAGCTCGTAGAACGGAAGGCCCAAAGATGCGTATGTTTCTGCGCTCACTGGAGTTGGCGGTGCGACGAACCCTGTGATGGTTTCGAACGCGGTGGAGTTGATGATCTGGATGTTGACGAGTTTGCTGTTTCCTGTGTCCCAGATGCGGGGGTCGCTGGTGTCCTCCTCGATGCTCTGTGCGATTGTCCCGCCGGCTCCGACGCCGAGGCAGGTCTGGTCGCGATCTAGTAGCTCGAGCGTCGCCTCGTAGTAAATATTCTTTCCGAGTTTTTGGTCTATAGGGATACACGAGGGATAATTAGCGGTGATTTGTTAGGTGAGAGATGGGCAGTATAGAAGAGAGAGTACACACTATCAACGAGATCCTCTCCCTTGCTTCGAATACGTTGTCGCCACACGGGAATGCCTGTCATTTCGAAGATCTGCTGCTTGAGCGTTGCAACCAAATCCTGCATCCCTATTCTTTCCATATAGAGCGTCGTACCATCAAAGACCTTGACAACAAATGTAGAGCTCCCGCCACGGAGGCGGAGAACTAGGTGTAGGGTGGATTCCTGAAATGGTAGAGATATAAGTATACAATTCGTAATGGAAATGCTGACAAGGAAAGGTTGGAAGTACTCTCTGGATGTTATAGTAACTGAGTGTGACGCCTGAGTTAAGTCAGACTACCAAGAATGTTTTGTTTTGTTTTGTTAGGCATGCTAGCAACACTGTACGTACCGTCCTCTAATTGCTTCCCAGCAAAAATCAATCTCTGCTGGTCAGGTGTAATACCCTCTGCTCTATATATTTTCCATTTCACTCTGTCGATTGAGTCTGAGATTTCGTATTGGATTGCGATGGTTTTCCCTGTAAGAGTTTTAACGAAAATCCCATCTGAACCGTCAAAAATGTCAACAGAGATGACTTTTGCCTCTGTTGAACCTGAGATGTTTGACAGAAGCACATCCGGAGCAACGCCCCGTAATCGACCACCTAAGAAGAATCCACTGAGAGACGCCTTAGTTATTCTTTCAATTTCCGTCCTCAAATCAGCAACAGTCTTATTGGCGGGGAGAGGTAGCATGAATCTGCGCGTATATGAGAATTTACGGGCGCCGGGCCAGTTCTTGACTGGCGTAATGTCGTATACACGTATGCCTTCCTGAAGCGGTGCCTGGTACAAGTTTGCGTCAGTCTTGATCTGATAGTCTCTCATAGGCAGCATAAATGGAATACAGCTCGATTATAAGCCAAATGATGCTAGGTTCAGACGGGAAAGGAGAAAAACGAATTGGACCGCCCATAGCAGGGAGAAGCCTTTAATCGCTTACCCAAATCAAGGAGACGGCGAGGGAAGTTTGAGAAGAGAGATCCCTCGAACTGCTCTCTTTTAAGTTATTTTTAAGTCCGAAGAAACTTTTGCACCGAGAGCTGCTAGTGACCGGCACCGGGTGGTGTGGATCATTTAGAACAATCCCATCCATGCATAGAGCGTACGTCTGTCCATCTTGGCCAGAATCGGACCCGACGTAAGAACGAACAAATGGATTCAGTTCCTCCCAATCATCGTCCGAATCGACCTTAGGAAGGTAATTGGGTTAGCTTTTAGTTGTTAAAAAAAGGGAAAGTGGTACTGACGGTTATACTTAATGGCTCGAGGGAGAGCCCAGGGAAGGAAATGGCCATGTTTAGCGTAAGGAGTGGTTTCTGATCGACTTCCAGCTGGATAGATTCGTATTTGGGGTCAGAGCGATTAGTTGAGGGTGCTTCGTCCCAGAGATCCCCCAAGGTCTTACGGCGGTCATATTTAATGTCTCGCATATCCTTCATGTGGATCCATTGGCCGACCTCTAGGCCTTGTTCCAAGGGCGATTTCAGCGGATCGAGCAACCGTGCAGTCTCAGGAAGAGGGTGTAAATAGCTCTTAAGTTCTAACTTTCGGGTTTCGGAGCGAACAACACCACTTGTATTGGCGAAAGACATGCGAGACGTATCAAACTCGGGAATCACTTCTAGCTGAAATCCTCCGACGGTGTCTCGCCCCGTCATTTGCTGTTCAATTGAGGTTCCCGTTGGGGTCATTGAATGGCGTCCTTTAGAAGAGGGCCCATATTTTGAAACAGGAAACTCACGATCGTCCTCCGGGGTGCCTCCGATGGGCTCTAGTTCGGTAGGGAGCATTGGAGTAGCAACGTACTGCTTGACATGGCCAGGCGACGTAGCAATTCCATCCAACCATTTTTGTTCCGGAAGAATGAGGTAATCCTGTTTGAGAGAGAGAGAATTCATCTGTCGAATCAATGAAACCATGTCACCGACCATTGCTTCGCCGGAGATCCCGTTTACCCCTCCCACGAAAGGTCTGAGGATAAATCGCTTTTTTGGAGAACATTCGAATAATATCCACATTGCCTCTCGTTCTAGACGGAAAGAGGCAAACTGTTATTAGCATGGGATAATCGGGCAATATTTATAAGCTGCGCGATCACCCACGCAAGGGCGACCAAAATTGAAAGGAACGACGTACGGTACATTGGAAAAAATATGCCCCCCTTAGCAACTACGTGGGGGGGCAAACTTCTCCTAAAAGCTTCCACATTGAATAGCGGGAATTTCCCGAGACCTGGGGGAAGCTGATACTCCTTATTGTCTTCGGGAACCCGGACTGTTCTCATGAAGGAGATTGTCAGGTGGCGAATTTCTCTATCGTCGTTTGAGCCACGACTCATAGCGGCACCATCATTGATCACAATTGAATCTGAGAAGCACTGCTTTCCGCCTGGAGAGAAGGAGAGCTCAGGATTGAGCTTGATATCCAACGGGTTGGGGTACATCCTGCTGAAAAATGCCGCGAGTGGCTGCTTCGCATTGATTCGAAGGTCCTTGGATCGGTTGCACGAAGAAGCACCGTTAGTTACCTGGACAGGAGTGGTAAACGAATCCACCCACGAATGAGATATACGATATTGGTGTCTATCTGGAAAGAAAAACTCGCGGCAGGGCTTGAGATCTGGAAACGGCACCCAACTTGATCAATTCTGCTATTATCATTCGTTTGGGGCCAAGCGGGTTGTTACCTGGCATTTTCTGCTCGATGGTATGTTGAAGTCGATCGAATGGAATGTCCCGCCCGAGTTCTAAAGTTATTGGGTCAAGATGTGGCGCTTCTTGACGCTCCGCGAAGCTTTTGCTTTTCAAGCCCATGAAAGTCACCTTGACCATATCTGGTGCTGGAGGGCTATGATCCTTCTGTAGGGTCTTTGGATCCTGTACTCTATGTATGTCCCCAGTACTTCGGTCAATAAGTGAACTGGACCCAGTCCCACTGAAATTCTGCCGAATAGTCCATGTGCCTGCATGCGCAGTTGGCGTAGGAGACTTGTTCTCCTCCGTTTCTGGTAAACGTGGGGAAGCCCCCGTAGAATCACTAGTGACTGGCGTACCAAGCTGGGAATTACTTCTACCTGCCATTTCTAGTATTTCGTTGTTAGTCTTTCTATATTTATTAGGCGGGGATTGTCTCCTAATGTAAGCATTACCTGAATTCCAATTTGCTAACTCCAAGACTGCCTGTTCCACAAGTTGGTACTTTTGACTTGTTTGGTCAGGGAATATGCACATCGTTCGATGGTCTGCATTGATGGGGATAACCCTTTCGTTCGGTAGGTCCATAACAGCCGAATCCTCGGAAACAACCTGGGCGGAAATTAGTTTAGTGTTATTATTCCTCGCATCCCAAATAGAGAAAACCCCACTAGTGTCGAAAGCGGTTGCGTAATATTACGTTCCGTAAAGGATATTATGCGGAGCTGTGCAGCTCGCTGCACAAACTGGCGAGATATTGACCTTAGAACGGCCGACTTAGTATCTAGGTCCTTGAGCAAGCTGGTTCTAACTGCCTGAGATAGGGTAAACGCGTTAGCGACACGGGAGAGAATTGCTGCCCAGGACGCCACGTCGGTCCCCCTATGTGGTGTGCCCATAAAAACTATCCCCTGGCAAGAGGAGAGAATTTCGCCGTAGTGGACAGAGTCTTCGTGGGCAAGTATCAGGGCCTATAAGGATTAGATATCTGGGGAACCGATTTCAAACGCATGCAGTACCTTCTTAACCACAATACCCCCAAGGCTATGGCATATAAAAACAATAGGTCGATTGGCGGCCTTTGCATAGTGAGCAATAGGCCCTTGCATAGATTTCGAACAGTTCGACGACTCACGAGTTGCCGGATACCTCGGAGTCTGTTTAGCAGATCTCTCGCAAAATCTTCGATTCCCGACACAGAGGTGCTAAATGCAAAGGCCGAATCATATCCAAATGTCATGATGCGGGCATTAGGAAGTGCCAAAGGCAGGAAGTGCTCCAGCCACATGTTTCCGGACGCTTTATCCGTCCATGTGCGCCAGGGATCTCCGTTCAATCCATGAACAGCGACAATGCTGTTTGGTTCTACTTAGAATTAATCTGTTTCGTGGTAGCAGGAGGCCACCCACTCAACACCATTACCCTGAAGCGCCCCCTGAGACCCAGGGTTTAACTCAAACAGCCCATGTCGCTCTTTTCGTAGTGTCGAGGATCTACTCGACGACCCTCCACTCGCAGGAGAGCCCTTATTTCGAGCGCATCAGCTTCGCTCAGAAGCCTAGGGTAACATCTTACCAATCCAGACGATGCAGGGCTGACACTGTCTTCATCACTCCCTGTCTCCTTCTTTCGCAAGAGCTTCTTGAGAGACCAAGGCATCGATGAGCCCTATGGTCATTACTTTGCTCAGCCGTATCAGGTACGTCCAGAACAATTTGATCTGAGGGTGGAAGTGGGGAGGACACAAGGCTGGGAAGTACATGATCTACGTCTAGCTGCGGCCAATAGAAGTTGACAGCGAGATATTGTAGCTTTTTCTGCATCACAGCCCCTCGGATAGTAAGCTGAGCCTCAAATCGAGCATGGCCTAGCTCACCATGTAAAGCGGCGTCAACCGGGTAGGATGGAAAAACTGATTCTAGGACAGAGTAGAAGGACTTGGTGGTCCCACACAATTTTTGGGCACTGGCTCATCCAGTCGCGCGAGCACAGGGTGGCATTGCTCGCCCGCTCGAACAGGATGGAGCCTGCCGCAGCTTGCACTTTTCCTGGCGCGAGGAGCTTACCTATCTCGCTGCCACTCGTTTTTCCGTAGGTCTGGACAAGGCCTGGGCTGTTGGAGTTGTTAGGGTTTCGGCGGTAGGTCCAGATGTTGTAGCACATGGGCTTTGTGGCGGCCATCTTAGGGGAGGGTTACGTTGAGTTGAAGGCCTGGAAGCAGAAAGTGACGTGGGTAATCGAGTAGTAAATGGTGCGTGTTTTATTGAGTGTGTTTCTTTAAAAGTGCTGTGGAGGTGGTTCCTGAGCCCGGGGCAGGGTAGCTTACTGTGGAGGGTATCGGTGCCGATGGGTAGTGTGCTCTATTCTCTCGTTCGTGTGCCTACATGCTACGGAAAAAACGAGCGGCAGCGAGGTAGGTAAGCTACCCGCGCCAATCAAGTATTCTAGCTAACTGCCCGGGCCCAGAAATCACCTCCACAATACCCACTACCTCGCGGTACCCACTGGATCCCAGAATAACCACCCTAAGTCCAGCCCCACGGTACCGCTGGATATCTCAACCGCGGTGACGCAACTACATGTACCAACCTAATTATCTGAGTTGGAATACTAGACGGCAAGCCTGCATCAGGAAAACGGGGCCTACCACTACCTTTTTTTTTTTTGGCGGGGTTCATCTGGAAGGCATCCTACCGACGCTGATTGAGGCGGAATTGTGATGATATACGGATATCAATTGTATCGCAACTAGCCAGTTAAGAACCACGCATCCAGGCACCGTTTGAGATTTCGCGCTACGAACCCTCCTGAGAAAGAGGGTCAGGGGTAATCGCGCCAGCAGCCAGCTGACGCCACGTGCACGCCACCAACTCGCCACCAACTCATCGAGAACACCGGCCCCGTTGAGGAAATCGACGACTTCATCACCAAGCCAACACAGCAATGTTTTGTTCCTCTTGACTGGCTTTAGCCAGCATGCCTTATCCCGGTCTCTATCCAGCGGAAACACTACGAGGAGATCAGCAACGTACCCAACTATGAAGTTGCCACAAAGCGAAAACCTCCGGCACCCCCCCCCCCCACTACAACCACAACCCTTAAAATCAACCCCTAGAGCTATAGTCCTAAAAATCTTGCATGGATGTTTCTGTAGTATATAAATCGCTTGGAAATAAAATTTGTCAAAAAAAATAAATAGTAATTGCATGCATATTCAATGAAATTACCCAAATTTTTCTTTCTTGCCCTAGACCCTGCTACCATACTATATAGTAGATAGTGTATCCTTACTTGGTTCAGCTGTAAAGACTTTCCTTAGCCTCTGAATATAATAAGGTTGTAGTACTTCAAATATTTTAAAATCAGAAGTATCAAAAGATACAAGCATCGTTTTGGGACCAATATTTTTTCTAATTAATGTTAAAATATTCTGGGTTTTCCTATGCTGCTGGCACTGAGATTTTTGGGTCTTGATGTCTACAGTGGAGTGTCATCCAAAGGAAAATAGCCTAGCCGAGATCTCGGCCTCCAACACGATGTTCCGCGTTTTTAACCGCTTTTCCTTTTGTATGTACGCTTGTGTGTACATGTACATGAGGTGTTGTGGTTGGAACAACATAGCGTTTGTTCTCGCATTACGATGGGACTCCCTCATACTCCCACCCGCCCTCTACTCTCTTCCTCCGCCTTGAAACCCTCCTATTGGCACCGCACTTGACGAAAATGGTCAATCCCGCTATAAACAAAATAATAATAGCTGCTATAATGGGCACAATTACTGTGCGTCTTCTTCCCTCATCCGTATTATCAAAGTATGGACACGTGGCATTTGGACCACCAGTCACCCAGCACCCTTCTGTGTTTATGCTGTTAAAATCAATCCAGACCGGGGTGTCGCGGTCGCGGTCGCCGCGCTCAAGCATTTTGCGGTGGAGATACAGGTTCTCCAGGCCGGTGCGGGGCGCGGAGAAGGTGGTGCCAGGGGGGCAGGCCTCACTGGCGAAACCATAGGCTGTAGCGTAGGGAGCGACCCGCCAGGCGTAGGGGAGGGAGGCGACGCGACAGGCTGCGGGGTAGCGTCGGCCGCAATCGTCAGCCCTCCAACGGCCGCTGGATCGAGGGTTTACGGCAGCGCAGCGGAAGAGGGGGGAGGATGGGATAGAGCTAGCATTTAGAGAGTTGTAACGAGAGGTGTTTTGGGGTTGGTTGGCTTCCCAGGACCAGGTAGAGTGGTAGGAGAGGGATAGGTACTGGGTGGGGCCTTGGGAGGCGGTGGCGTTGAGCAGGGTGGCGTTCAGGAATGGAGAGATCCCACAGGATGCTAGGTTTGTC
Organism: Geoglossum glabrum; assembly: GCA_021527465.2. Lineage (NCBI taxonomy): Eukaryota > Fungi > Ascomycota > Geoglossomycetes > Geoglossales > Geoglossaceae > Geoglossum > Geoglossum glabrum. The sequence continues at coordinate 13,881 of JAJDFE020000428.1, read as the reverse complement.
GTAAGGTTGAGGGCTGAATCTAGAGCCTCTGTTGCTGAGTTCGGACCCTCCAGCACGGCGCCAACAGCCCAAGAGGAATTCGTCTGATCCACCATTGTGCTACCGGGACTGAAAAAACAGCCATCCGTTATGACACCCGAACCCGTGGCACTAACTGCCGTGTCAGCTTCCAGCTCATCTTTTTGGAAGATAGTCCCGTTGTCCCCTGTAAAGTTGTACTGACTCATTTGCGGATCGGCTGAGCCCCAGCCTATGAGCAACCTTCTCCCGTGGGTAAATTCGACGTGGGCTTCATTCGGCCATCCATCTATAGTCGAGTGGACATCCCCAGGCAGGATTTGAACCGCAAAGTAATGGTGGTCTGGGGGATCGCTCCCGTACCAGGACTGATTGAGGTCTTGTCTTTCAGCCCGGAGTAATGTTGGCGTGTACATGTACGGTGACAGATCCTTTTGGAAGATGGTACTTAACAGGTTTGCGGGCTGTGGGAGAGTCTTCGGTTTTTGCGCGGGAAGCGAGGCTGAGGATGCTGATGCCGCCGCGTGAATATTAATAATTAAATAGAGTAAGTGGGCATCCAGTGTGTTTTCTGTCTCTTGAACGTAACTCAATAGTAAGGAAGTGACGGTTGAAACGTTGATGCTCGAGGTGCAGGCGTACGGCCCTAGATCGAGTAACGGTGTATTAGGCGAAGGGGATATAGAGGCGGTTGGTGATGGGCTCGGCGGGGCGTTCGGGGAACCGGACGATAGGAGATTCCTACTTGATAGTAGAGACACGGAGTGTGTAAGTTCGGCCCGCCCTTTGGTGGGAGCATCTGAAGCAGGGGATAAACCCGCACTCGATCGGGAAGACCCAGTTGCCGCAGCAGTAGAACCAGAGGAGTGGGATGCTAATGTCGAGTTCGGAGCAGATGATCCGGGTGTTGGAGAGGCACTCACGCCAGAGGTAGGGATCGAGACGGGACAAAAACTCCATAATTGACGACCTTCATCCCAGTACAGGTCGATCACCAGTCTCTGGAAGCCTGCCGACAAGAGATTCGACATACACGACACAGCATCGCCATCATCGTATCTCTTATGACTGAAGCATGCCGCGGAGAGAGATACTCCAGGGTAAGTGACGAAATTGATAGGGATATGACGAGCAATGTCACGTTGAGACTGCATACCGTGACTTTGGGTCAGAGAAGACGGAGTACGAGTAGTAGATTGGGATGAATCTGGTTAGGGTCTTACCAGCTGAACGGTTGTCCATGGCGGGACCGGGACCGCCTGTAGACTTGGATTGTAGCTCCCAGACATCGATCGATTAGTTATAAAGAGGCTATCGTTTACAAAGCACTATCGGGACCCATAGAGCGTGTATTGTGCCTAAAACCCGCTCCCAACGACCCCGGTGTCAGGCGGTCAGCTAAGGCCTCATTGTTCAAACAGGGGCCGCAACGTCAGGCAGCGCTACAGGCACCATCACATCTCCGGTCCGAATCGGGAATGAGCGGGAGGACGATTGGTGGGTGCGATGAACGGAGGGCAATATGAAGGATCACTGGTATTGGTAGGCGTTCCTGTAGCTACCCTACTGGCTGGCAACTGTGCCGATGCGTCGCATGGGTGACGAATGGCGGTGGACGATGTGTCCGACGATGGCTGATGGCGATTGATATGATCTCTCGCGGCTCTGCTCGCTTGGGTGGGCGACGATCACCGATCGGGCACAGCACAGCGCCGACCCCTGTCGAAATTGTCTGTCGTGGCCTCTTTGAACAACCATCACCTCCACCACCACCTCACCACCAGCCCACCACCACCACCTCACCTCCACCTCCCCGCAACCCCGCCAGAGCCATGTCACAGACCCAGCAGCAGCAGAGAATGCCTCAGCGGCCTCTAACTCCACAGCAAGCCCAGCAATGGCTTGCCGCTGAAGCAGCGAAACACAACCTTACCGTCGAACAGTTTCAGCTCATCCTGCGCGCCCAGGCAGAGCGGCAAGCCCAGCAGCAGAAATCCGGGCAGCAGCCTCGCACGCAGCAGCAGCAAGAACAGGAGCAAGAGCAGCTGCGGCAACAGATGCTGCAACACCAGCAACATCAACAGCAACACCAGCAACAGCCTCCTACAAACCCTGGCGCACCAAATCCTCAGGCCGTGGCGCTGGCGAAATGGCTGCGCAGCCAGGAGCTGAAGCCTAGGACATGTATTCTAAATGGGCAGCGAAAGGATATGTTCAAAGGTTGCACTTGCACTCGCTCGCACCCCTTTCTCTACAAAAATTTAACAACCCCTTAGTAAAGCGTGCCCTTCGTGCCCTCCAGTCACCTGCCTACGCTGCGGCCTCAGCGAAAAAGCCTGCCCTCTACCCCCCAGTAACTGACCGCGAAACCGCCGAAAACGTATTCAAACTCCTGCCGCTCTCTCTACTTGCTCTCCGTGTCTCCAAGATCGATCCACATGAAGGCCACAACCATGCGCCTCCTAAGAAAACCAAACGCACAAAGGGCCTCTGGACCGTCAAGATTGAGCAGCAACAGGAAGTCCGCGATGACCTGCACTTTGTCTGGATCTACGAAGGGCCGCAGCTCAAGCAGAAATTGTATGCTGCCGGCGCTCTCCTAGTCATTATGGCCGTCGTCATGTTCCCCCTCTGGCCCATCAAGATGCGACTCGGAGTCTGGTATCTCAGCATGGGCATGCTAGGCCTCATTGGGCTATTCTTTGCGATGGCGATCTTCAGACTCATCCTATTCTGCGTCACCATGTTCGTGGTCCCGCCCGGGCTGTGGCTGTACCCCAATTTATTTGAGGACGTGGGTTTCTTTGACAGCTTTAGGCCTCTGTGGGGTTGGCAGGAGGTGAATAGCTTCTTCCTTTCATTTTATCCACTCTGACAACTACTGACAACCCGATTACAGGACAAGAAGGGCAAAAAGAAGAGCAAAGCCAAGGCCAGCGGTGACTCTAGCAAAAAATCGTCCCCTCGTCCTACCGCCTCTTCATCAGCTGTATCCACACCATCACCCATGCAGCGGCGGGACATCCATCCCCGCGTGGAGGAGGTCTTTGACGAAGACTAGTCTACTTGATCCATTCCCACGTGCTGGTCACTTCCCGGAGAACAATTTCATTCGTGTTACCTCTCCCACCTAAGCCTCACTCTCACGTCCCTATCTCCTGGTGTGATACACTTGTGCTTTTCGTCCCTTTTCCTATTTTTTCCGGGCGGGAAAGATACAGAGAGATCAGGCGAAACGGGTTTATCATGTGCTGGATAAGTATGGATCCCCTCTTTCTTCCTTCTTCTCAAGATGTACTTTTAGTTTCTGCACCATTCTTTTTTTTCCCCCTCCCTTTATGCCGTCTATTCGTCTATCCATCACTCCATTAGAAGAGCGCGTGCGCATGTGTTTATTCATCTGCAACCAAAACCAAATCCAATGTGAAAAATGTAACCCACACCACATCATACACCCAAAAAAAAAACCGAAAATAAAAAATAAAATAATCATCGCCCTTCCTTCGCCTAGAATCCCCTCCCCTCCCCCCCTCCCCCCCCCCAAAAAAAAAACACGTCCACGCCCATGCACGGCCGCGACGTGACGTGTCAACACCCCCCTCCCCTTCCCCCTCCCCTCCCCCTCCCCCTCACTCACGACCCGACCCGAGACCCAGACTCCCCAGCCCACATCCTCATCCCCATTATTCACCTATACATCAGAATTCGTACTCTTTTTTTTTTTTTCGCCACTTTTTAATAATATATAAATATAAATATATATTTCATTCCCGCATAGAACAATAGGGTACAAAACTCGATACTCGTACAAAGCCCAAGCCCAACCCCCCCCCCCCCAAAAGGCTTTCGGCCTTTTTCTTTTTTGCTCTCCTGCCCCCCTCCGCCTCCCTATATATTTTCCCAATCAAACCAACCAACCAACCAACCCAACGCGCCACATTTCAGGTTTTATTTCTTTCTCCTTTTTTTTTTTTTTTACACAGGCAGGACTTAGTTTTGTTTTTTTGTGAAAGGGGGGGAAAATGTATAAAAATGAAAAATGAAATTAAATTATAAAAAAAAAAAATACATCTTCCTCTCTTCGTTTAGTTAGTCTTTATGAGAAAAAAAAAGGTTTCTTTACATGGTGTGGTGGTACAGCGAGGTATGTAGATAGATGGATGAATAGGTATGTAGTATAGTAGTACATGGCTTGAGGACTGAAAAAAAGGATTACCATAAAGACAGAGGGAGCGTGTCGTTCGTCCCAGTGGAAAACTTAGATGAATAGATACGTGTCCGAAACAACTCCGAAAGAAAATGGGGGGAAAAACGGTGCGTGAAGTGTGCCTCTCCCTAGATAATTAGCCTCCCAAAAACGAGAGGGTCCGTAAAAACCAATAGAAATTTAAGTTTGTGGTCTGTTGGTGGCAGTTATACATTTCGAGGCGTTTACCATTCTCACCTTCTCTCTCTCTCATTAAAATCCCGAACTATACCCATGCACCTTCCCTGACAACACCAGCCCTCATAGCGCAAAAACTATGTCTAGCCCCTAGCTTTCTCACTTCACCACCTGCTCCGCCTGCTGCTATAACCAAACCGCCCCCCTCCCTTGCCACCCCCTGGACGTTCAGGTATACACTTTCACCACTTGGTAGTGGTGGCGGTGCGGGCAGTGGACAGTTTGGTGGCGGCATAGGGGGTGGAGGCAGTGCGAGGAGGGGCATGGACTTGCGGTTGTGAATGACGGTTCGGGAAGAGGATCGGGGAGGTGGATTGTCATAAGAGGCCATACTGGCTAGTAGATTAGGTGTCATCTCAGAATTGTAGGCCTGTGCGGTAAAGTCGTGAGGCTGGGATTGGAGTGAGGCTGGACGGCGCGGTTTCTTCGCATTTCCATTTACAGGGCGCTGGGGGTCGGCGAAGGATGGAGATAGGGGGGCTTGTGGCGGTAGTCGAGGTGACATTGAAGGGTTATATGAGAACAAGGAGTGAGATCGCTCTGAAGAAGTGGCAGAGGAAGTGGATGGGCGGGAAGCTCCAGGTACAGATTGCCTCTGACTTTGTATGTCGAAGGACGTCCTCGATACTGTGGATGGGATGTCGCTGCCTGAAGAGGTATTGTGAGAGACAGTATTGCGGCATGACGATTTTCGGGATGTCCAGTCGGTCGCGGATTGCAGACTGCCAACAGTCGAGACCGGGCGTAAGGAAGATGACGACGAGCGTTTCTTTGCCAGATTCGGTTCTGCTGAGGGATCTTCAGGATTTTCAGGTTGTGGCATCACTGGAACGGGTGGGACGTCTGCAACACGCGGACTTAAAGAGTACCGGACGGGGGCGTTATAGTTCGGCACACTGAAGTTAGGTGTAGAGGGGGAGGGCGACCGCGCTTTGAAGCTACGTTCGTAGGTAGATTGCCATAGAGGTAGCCTTGGCGTAGACCTTGAATCCCCTGAAGGGCTCCGGCTACTGCGTACGCTGGGCGAGGTATTCGTGGATCGTCTCCGATCCGTTGGCGGCGTCGAGAGTATTGGATTTATCGCACTTGGGTGGGTATTGCGAGAGTTGCGCTTGGTACTAGAAGCTCTTTCCTTGCTCGAAAAGTCGTCTGGGGACGTGTCCCTAGAAGTGAGGGTTCTTGTGCCGGTGGAGAGGCACGACAGCCTGGACTCGCGGAGGTGGTCTAGCTGGTTCTGGTCATAAGACACTGCTGTTGTTGAAACCGAGGGTGCTTCTATCGACGGCCTTAGGGATGACTTGCGCCTGGTCGACAACGAAGCTTGGCCGCTCCCAGACCGCCCCCGTCTATTCTCAGCTTCGTCAGTATATGGAGATTCCAGAGATTCATCCCTTTGGATCCGGAACTGGGATATTTGGTTTGGATCTCTGGTGATAAGGTACCTCCTACTCGGTCTATCCCTTAGCTGGGGCTCCCCGGGACTGACCTTCGGTCCAGTCATCCCGGCTTCTGGTTTGTGCCTCGTGCCACCAAGGAGCTCTATTTCCTGTCTCACCGCAAACATCCAAGAATGTAGATCTTCTGGATTATCGAGCACTAGGAGAAGGCTTGCAGAAACCTTTCGGGTTTCCGAGCTCCGGAACGAAAGTTTCGAAAAAAGCGATTTGGAGGTCTCCGGTGGAAGCTCCCCCTCTCGATCAACATCTTGAGAGACCTGAAGCACCCAGTGCTTCCCCGGTATGACGTCGCTTGCGAATGCGACGGAATCCTTTCCTAGCTGCATTACCCTTTCCGGTAGCCTATCAAAAGACCCGTCACCGGCATACTGCAGTAGGCAACCAGATGTCAAAAGAACGTAGACTTTGTTCGTCCAGTCCGCACTCGTTATTGGAGACGAAGCTTTCCGCTTGTGTTTCTTCTTTGCCTTTTCTTCCTTTCTGCCATTCAATGAGCCGAGCTCCACCACGTCTCGGAGTGCATCTTGTCCAAGACTTGTCCCCCGACGCCGACTGTGGTGCTTCAAGATCGCCTCTGCAGAGAGCGTCGGCGCCGATAGCGAGGCGTGTTTGATAGCTTGAGGGTAAGCTTGGAACAAGGGAGGAGCCTCCGGGTCTGGACCGGGCGCGACCCGAGGGTGTTTCGACCTGGATTTTTGTAACTTGCTGCCGAGATTCATTCCCGGTGACTTTGAAACCAGTGTTGGTGTCGCCGAGAGAGGCGTGGTAGAGATCGTGGGCGTGATGGGCTCGCCCGACGTGTCAATTGTTAGTGTTGACCTCGCCGCCAAGTTGGTGGAGTTTCTAGAGGGCGTGCCGGGAACAGTATGGGGCTGTTGAATCGCGTCGGCCGATAGAGATTCTTTGGAATCTATTGAAGACTCTCTCGCCTTCTTGGTCGCGGATCGTGTAAAGCGGGCCATGAGCCCGCCCTTCGACTGTTGCTTCGCGTCAGCCGTCATCGTCTTCGGTGGCCAGCGTCCGCTCCGTCTCTCGCCGCAATCATGCGGTATTTGAGTTGGATCCGGTGGCCGGGAACGACGACTTGAAGTAAATGGAGCGCGTAGAGAAGGCCTTGTTCTGCCAAGGGGCTCCCCAGCGCCGTCGAAACCCAGCATTATTGCTCAAGGAAAAGGTTGCTCAGCTGCAGCGTGCAGCGTGGGACTTTGGGCGCCAATTTGCCCTTTATAGAAATACAAGAGCAGAACAAGTAAGCTATTTGATGAACACTCGTTGCGGCAAGGAAGCCCTCGAACACGAACGGATAATGCCCTGGGGATGTATAGTGTTGGTCGTGGGACCAGCAGCAGGCACCGCAGGCACTGCAAGCACTGCACCAGACCCTGGCCCGGCCACAAAACCTATTACTTATTGCCCCGGCAGGCGCGAGGCCACGAACGAGGCGGCGTCGAGAACGTTGTTGAGTGCTGCACAATGGAACGCGACCGGCAGCTCCTCAGTGCGAGTGTGATATCTCGCGGGACACTGTAGTGCCGGCTATCATGCGATGGCAGGAGGGTGATTGGGCGGAGGGACGAAAGGAATCCGCCGTTGGGCAACAGAGACGGGGACAAAGCGAGCGTGCAGCACCAGACTCGGAGAGGAGGACGATCCACAGTCACATTCCTCTGATGTGGTGATCGCTATGGGATGGGCCTGTGGTGCGAGTTGAAGGGCTGTGGCGAGGCCCAAGGGGAGGGGGGGCGGGTGTAGATTCACGGTGTCAGGCGACTGGCGGCACCAGCGAGAGGGCCGGAGACCGAAAAGGGAAGTGAGGGGGTCGGGGTCGGGAGGGTGATCGTTGGAAGGGAGGGCTAGGGATTAGGGATAGGGATAGAGAGGAGGAGGGATGGAGGAAGGAGGGATATGATGGATAGGAAGGGATAGGAAGGGATAGCAAGGAATAGGGATAGAAGGTACTCGAGGGATTGAAGGGATTACCCCAGAGAAGGCGAATGGAGCATCGAGGACAGTTAAAGATAGCAGCTAATCAGAGGATGGCCAATGCGTGGCCACAAAACGAGGCGAGCCGGTGTTCCTGCATTAGTTTCGGTCGGAGAAAATCCACGAATCCACAAATCCACAAATGCACGAATGTACCAGCCTGCTGCACCGGCCAGCGCGTCGCACGAAAGAGGGAATCTGCAGCGTGGTGCTCACTCCGTGGGATGGAAGACGGGCTGGGTGCACAGAATACTGAATACTCTGGACGGAGTCTATTGCACAATACTGTATGTATGTACTAACTACATGTACAGGTACATACATGTACACTGTTGTGCGCCTACAGAGCACACGCCGTTTCTGGAGAGGAGGCTGGCCAACGGCCCCGAAGCGACCAGCGCATAGCTGCATCTCCACTGACCACCGCCGTCCTGCCGCTGTGCGATGTGAGCACGATATACATAGGCCGCAGTTGGGGCCGGACCGGGCTTACCCCCAGCCATGTATGTCCCAAATTCTGTGCGCATACGCGTGTGCGGGGGTGTCTTCGCTGCGGACTCTGTGGATGTAACTCCGCATGTTCATGAGGTGCTTCTGGGCCTCCAATACCGGCCGTGTATATATTTCCGTCCTTCCTCTGCTGCTGCGTGTTGCGTGCATGGATGGTGGATGGATACCCGTGCGGAGCACGGAGTATTTCACTCACTCGAAGTGCGAGGAGCGTATGAGGAGCGTATGACTGGTCCTCTGGCCGGCGTCGGCAGCGTTTTCTCTTATCTCACGAGTAGGGCAGCCAACGGCTCCGTACGCAGCGACTCTCCCGCTGCAACTCCGTATCCATCCTACCTCACGTAGACTCTCCCAGGAGTCGGCTTGCTCTGGCCACGCACGGATGAGACAGACGTCCTGTGACGGGGTGGCGCAGGACAGAGCACCGTGAACCACCGGCCTCGTTTTTGCGACCGTGCAATCCTCCCTCCCCTCCCTTTCGTGCAATCGTGCCAGGACGCCCACCAAAGAGTCCTCGAACACCTACCGCCGCAACTCGGGGAAGCCCTAGGATTGAGGGCAGGACCTCAATATAATACCAACGTCGCGGCTCGGGGGCGAAACTGCAAACACCTCGTGCTAACACCTTCGTTCCTCCGGCAGGGTTTCCCATGCCCCCATATTCTGCCTACAGAGAACGAGTTTTAGTAAGGGAGTTCGGATCGTTGAGGCAAGAACAACTCAGCCCAGAGTCATTGTCACCCGAAGCCATTGTTCTAAGCGCTCGTTCCTTCCTCTGCCCTCGTCTGCCCTCGTCTGCCCTCGTCTGCCCTCGTCTGCCCTACCTCTGCCCTTCCTCGACGATGTTGCGTTCCGCGCCAGCGAGGCGGTGACGCACCTTATGAAATAAGACGTCTCCCCGTGTCCTGACTGTGCAAAACTGGACATACATCAAAGACTTCCGTGGGCGTAGCGGCCGTGGTAACCATCTGACACTAATCCTGTTCACCGCGATTGCGCTCTCCTCCGCTCGTCCCAGCTCCACTAGTCAAACGGCTTGAGGCTTCTGCACTGTTGGGTTAGCGAACGGTGCCATTCCCCGGATTTGCTGCGACGGGTCGATTGGGATGCCGGATCTTAATTCGCTGCCTCTGTCTTCTCGTTCAAGCCCAAGTGCGACGGGTATTGGCTGGGTCTCGGGTGGTATACCTGATACAGGCTCCGAGGGCATGAGCCACTCCCCACCACGGTCGCGCTCATCGCCCGTCTCGCTGGCAGCAACAGCGACGATTAATGCAGGCCTACAAAGCTTCCCACCAAACGGTACCAACGGTACCAACGGAATCGTGTCTCTCAATCCACGTGTAGCTGGGATAGACGCGCGAAGGAACGCAAGAATGGCCCCGCTAAGTCTCTATGATCGCCCCCGGCCAGACCCGCAGAGCAGCCACCCGTCAACCCTGACTCCCTATCCTACCACTCCCTCGACAAATGGCACCCCGCACAGTCCGTATCACCACCGACAGCCGAGCCTGGGAGAGATACATCAGGAGCTGGAGCAAGAGCAGGAAGCGCAAGTTGTGAGTGCATCAACACACACTCACTGTCAAGAGTACTGACAACTACATACACTAGAACCGGCTACTGCACATGATTCGCCAGCAGCAGCAGCAGCTTCAGCTAGCACAGCAAGCATCCGGTCTCCTTCCCTCGACTCCTGGTCCTAGTACCGTTGACGACTCCACACCAACGTCAGAACACTCGTTTTCCTTCCCCGGCAGCCAACTCGCTGCGATTGTCACCAACACCCGACCGCGCTCGCCTACCCCCCAGCTCTCTCGCCAGTCATCCCGCCGGTCTAGAGCCTCGAGCAGAGGCGCTTCCTCTCCATCGCTGCGACCTCTGTCGGCCGGTCTGGGGATTCATGGCGATGGCAGTGAACATGGGTGGGTTCTTGGAGGAAGTAGAGATGAATCGGCATTTTATCAGGCGGAGACGCAGATGTTAACTCGGGAAAACCAAATGTTGAGGCAGAGGATTAGGGAGCTAGGTATTCAGATATGCGTTAGTGTTTTCTCTCGATGCAAATGAGACTAACGATCAACTGTCAATATAGAGCGTCAAGTAAGCGAACTCAACGTCAGCGCTACCAGCTCTACTCCTCCCTCAAACCCGACGACGCCGTCAGCCTCGCAAGACCGCGCTCGCCTCACTGTTCCCCCTACGTCTCTACCGGGGCAAGAAGCAGGGAAAGAGTGATCTTCTTCAGCCAGGAGTTATATAGGCCAGTCTGACAGTACGGCGCCGCAGTCAAAATTATTACAAATGAAATAGCCGCGTCACCGGCGCTCTGGACAAGCTTATTGTAGGAAGGGGATACGTTCTCTAGTCGCTCGTTGTCCGCAGCGCTTCATGTCAAGTCATTCGGGCTTCTGCACTGGGAATCGGTGGGATGTTTGTCTTTACTAGTGTTCTAGAAATCTCTCCAGAGGCTGGGGCAGTTTAGTTCTATCATCGGCGTAGGATGCATATAAGAATATAATTGGGACAATGTGGAGTCTGCGGTACTTTGTACAAGTGCGGAGGAGTACTTGCACCGTGAAGTTGCGCATGTTTGTTGATGCACCGCCACACAACGTGACGATAAGGATTTAGGCTTTTTCTTATCAAGTTGCTGCACGTCATACGGAGCAGCGGCAGTTGATTCGATCAATGTCGAGTCCAGACAGCACAACGCGGGAGCATCAACGACATCCAACGAGAATGCCCGCGTTGAGGCGACTTGCAACTGCCCAGAGGTGCCTAACTCATTGCCCAATGCGTCTGGGAGATGCTGCTGCAGCATTTTCCACCAGTTCGGGGAAGGGGGCAGATTTTACACATGCTGTGAGTTTGGATCAATTCATATCTGCGGGATTGTGCAAGGGGACGCTGGTTACACAAGCGCTTTGGCTGACGATGGCCGCTTGCCTTTGGAAGGTAGTTGGGGCAGGCGTTGTGGGATTGGCTATTGCACGGAAACTGGCAACGCGGGAGGGGACGTCGACGGTGGTGATTGAGCGGAACGAAGGCGTGGGGATGGAGACGAGCAGCCGGAACTCGGAGGTGAGGAGATGAGGAGAGCGTGTTGCTCCTCATTCCCAATGGCAGAGGGCACCTTCCACGCGTTCATGTATGTCTATCTGACTTGCCCCCCTCCAAGGTCATCCATGCAGGGCTCTACTACGGCCCATCCTCACTCAAAACCTCCCTCTGCATCGAAGGCAATCGGATGCTCTATGCCCTCTGCGAAAAACAGCAGATCCCCCACCGCCGCACCAAGAAATGGATCGTCGCCCAAACACACCAGGACATGGAAAACTTGGCTAAAATCCACAGACTCGCCTCCTCCCTCGACGTACCCACCCGCTTCATCAGCCTTGAAGAAGGAAAGAGGCTCGAGCCCGACGTTCGAGTTGAAAAGGGCATCCTAGAGAGCGAGCGTACAGGTATTGTGGATAGCCATGCATTTATGACACACCTTCAAGGCGCGTTCGAGGATCTAGGCGGAGATGTAGCGCTTAGGTCGAATGTTACGCGGATAGAACCGCTGGATAACGGCGATCACGGTTACAAGATCTATACCAACAATTCCGAGAGCGATGAGGATTCAGTAGCTATCACTGCCGAAACACTCATCAATAGCGCCGGCCACGGTGCCTGCGCTATAAGCAACATGGTCCTTCCTCCCAACCGCCACCGTACGCCCTACTACGCCAAGGGGACGTATTACTCCTACTCGGCCCCCTCCCCAAAGGCTACGAGGCTCATCTACCCAGTCCCCGCCCCCGGTGCAGCTGGCCTCGGCACACACCTAACCCTCGACCTCGCGGGCCGCCTTCGTTTCGGCCCCGACATCGAGTGGGTCGATTCCGCCCAAGACCTAACACCCAGCGCCCTCCACCTCCCCGCCGCCATATCTGAGATCTCGAAATACTTACCCACCATCGATAGTGGCGCGCTGGTGCCGGATTACTGCGGGATACGCCCAAAGCTAAGCAGCCAGGGAGGAGTAGTCAGCGGAAAGGAGTTTCAGGATTTCGTGGTGAGGCAAGAGGAGGGGAGGAAGGGATTTGTGAATTGTTTGGGGATCGAGAGCCCCGGGTTGACGAGTGCATTGGCGATTGCGGAGATGGTGGAGGGGCTGCTGTATCGGTGATGTGGATTGCGATACGCGATATATAGATAGGGTAAGATGGGGGAAAGGAAATAGTCAAAGTCGGTATATGTATGTAAAAGGGTTTTTTTTTTAAAATAAAATAAAATAAAACAAAATAAATTGAATTAAACCATCTTTCCTCCTTCCTTTCTTCCTTACTTCCCTCCTCCCTTCCTTCCTCCCTTCCTTCCTTCCTTACTTTCCCCCCCCCCCGCCATTCCAGGTAGTTTTTTTTTTTTCCCACAAGGAAAAAAGTGCGAAGTGTCGTTTTACTTTTTACTTTTTTTTTTTTCTTGTTCTTTTTTGTGTTAGTTTTGAAAAAAAAAAGGTGGGAATAGGCTACAGCGGCGACTACGATGGAATGGTATGCTACGAATGGTATGCTGGAAGAAAAAAAAATTTTTTAATTTAGAATTTCTACTTTTCTCTTCTTCTGCTGCTGCTGTTCTTACTTGCTTGTTTTTGGTTGGTTGTTTGTTTGGTTTGAGGGGGGGAAACAAGATTGATCGTGGGTGTGAGCGGAGGCGGGATGGTGAGGGGAGAGAGAGAGAGAAGGGAGGGGGGAGTGTGAGTGCGTGAGTGAAAGTGTGCAAAATGTCACATTTTCAAATCTTTTTTCCTCCCGGTGCGGTATCACAGGTTGGAAAAGAATAAATAAAAGAGACAATTAATCACATTAAAAGAAATGATAGTAACACACAGTCTGCTGAAAAAAAGGAAAAAAAAAAAGGGTACGGGAGGTATTCTATTAATCATACTTAGATATCTGGACCTTTGCCTTGCCTGTACCAATATCCCTGACTACTGTCGTGAACCGCCCGAATGAGGCCATCCATCAGACTGGGAAGGAAATAAAAAGGTAATAAAAAAAACCCCCCCCCCAAAAAAAAAGAAAGAAAAAACCTTCATGGGCTTTTTTGTTCGGAATATAAGCCTAGGATAGAATGGGCAGCCGGTTTGCTCCGTAGTTTGCTTCACACGTCTTCATAACCCACTGTGAATAGAAACCTGTCGAGCTAAAGATCAAGTGTGAAGCAATTATTGCCATGCATAAACTCAGCTGCTGCCGCCAAACCACTGTCTAACTCGCCCGCTAAGGCCAGACCCTTCATTTTCACTTCGCGGGTGCGGTCTCTCTGGTCTGTCGTTTGGGCTGGAGCCTGCCCTAGGCGATCTTGGTTGTGGAATCTCTTCCGAGCCGGGTGTGATACCTTTCCTACAAATCGGACATGTGTTGTGTTCCCGCAGCCACATTGAAACGCAATGTTCATGAAACCAATGCCCACATGGCA
>JAJDFE020000427.1:0-32503 GCA_021527465.2 Geoglossum glabrum | reverse complement strand
TTTTTTGGATTTTTTTTTGGTTTTTTTGGGGGGGAGGTCTTGTGCTGGTGCTAGTTATTCGGCATAAGAATCAGGTAGAGCAATTCTTGATGATTCTGGTAGGATAGAACTGATCGCTGACCTCCCCGTGAGGTCAGCCACACGGCTACATACAAGATGGCAGCCCCATAGGGTTACCCAGCTAGCTACACTCAATGTCTCGCGGAGCCTCATGACAGTCAACATGTCTGCTAGCACCCCTAATGCTATCTTTTTCCCAATGATCTCCTCTCTCGTAGCAATTCGCTTCAGCTTGAGCCAGCAATTTTTCTGCGGTAACCTCCATTCTAGACATGGAAGAGTGACTGAGGCAAAGCCTATGAAAGGACGAATGGGACAATGCAAGGCGACGTTGGGGAATCGACGCTTTAGAGGTGATTAAGAGAGGAGGGAAGCTACCCCATCTTATGGTGGAAGGTAAGTGCTCTCTGCCGCTCTCTCCATTTCTATATCCGCCAGGTCTAAGCCCGTTGGGATCCGTTAGAGGCGCCGACTCGGGGGTAATATAAAAATAGGTGTTGGTGATGGCCCAGCTCATCCAGCTAAAGCGGCGTCACCTGGGTGAGCCATTTTTATTGTCTTGCCATGACGTCGAGCAACCACCGGCTTGGCTACACAACACACCACTCAGCATCCGCGATCGGGCATCTGTGTATGATCTCGCCTACTGGCCCCCAGCTCCCTCAGGCTCAACGGACAACAAATGGTAGGTTATTGGCATAAGAGAACGGCGCCGAACCAAGGCTCCCAGCAGGAACATACTCCATCTATATAAATTTTGATATAGGCTCCGAAAAATCACGTCTAACAACGCTCTAGACATCTATCCTCCGCCAGATAGTCGCTGGGCCTCGTTCCCGTCACCCAGAAGCTGGACTGGACCTCTGCTACGTAACGGATTCAAGTACACGTTCCCCACTCTCGTTCTAGTCAGTTCCCCGCCAGAATGCGAATATGTCCGACTGACGGTCCGCTCGAATCCCAGTCGTTGCAACATCGGGCCCCTCCTCGACCTACCCACAGCTCGCCTATCGCAATCCTCTAGCCTCGTTGGTCAAATTCTTGGATGAGAAGCACGGTGACAATTGGGCAATATGGGAGTTCCGTGCAGAGGGGACCGGGTACCCAGACGAGGAGGTCTATGGGAGGATATGGCACTACCCTTTCCCAGATCACCATCCGCCACCATTTGCGTTGGTTCCAAATATTATGGCGAGTATGCGGAACTGGTTGATTGGAAATAAGGACAGGGTAGTTGTTGTGCATTGTAAAGGTCTGTCGCGGGCTATCCAGGTTATACCGCTTGCTTGGCCTATATTTGGGAGATCAGTAGAGAAGCGTTTAGTATCTCATATCGTGCTAATACTAGTCGATCTCTTCAGCGGGAAAAGGGCGCTCCGGCACTATCTCATGCGCTTACCTGATATCCGAGTGCGGGTGGGTACCGGCCGATGCACTTTCCCGTTTCACTGAGAGGAGGATGCGTCCTGGCTTTGGGCAGGGTGTAAGTATCCCCAGCCAGCTCCGTTGGGTAGATTATGTAACCCAGTGGACTAAAAATGGGAAAACTTACGTTGAGAGGTCAGTGGAGGTTCTGGAGCTCCATGTGTGGGGCTTAAAGGACGGTGTGAAAGTCTCAGTAGAGGGGTATGTTGAAGAAGGGAAAACAATAAAGACATTCCATGTGTTCAAAAGGAATGAACGGATGATCGTTGATGCCGGAGGGGATGGACATGGGGGGAAGGCGCGGGTTGGCTCAGAGTGCGACTCTAAAGGGGATATTGGATCAGATGATCCCAAGCGAGGAGCAGCGTCAGGAGTCAATGACACCAGGGGCGACTTGGTGCCGTTGATAGAACATGAATCTCCTGGCAGCGAAACTGGTGGAGACGCCGTGATCTTTAGGCCCAAAACGCGTATCGTCCTCCCAACAAACGACATAAACATCGATTTCGAACGCCGCAACAAAGCTGGCTACGGTTGGACTATGGTAACCTCCGTGGCACATGTGTGGTTCAACGCCTTTTTCGAAGGCTCGATTACCAATGGCACCATCCCGTCAAACTCTGGCATTTTCGAAATAGAGTGGGATAAGATGGACGGTATTAAAGGGTCGCCACGTAAAGGTATAAGAGCACTCGATCGCCTTGCAGTAGTATGGAAAGTATTCGGAGACGGCAGCAGGGAGGTCATCAGGGAGCCTGCCATCGGCGAAGTGGTCAATCAGATGGCGCCTGCGGACTGGAAGGGCGCGGGCGAAAAGAATAAGGAGCTGCTTGGGAAGGATTTGGGTCTTCGGTCAGAGACTCCTGCGAGTGCGGATATAAGCAAGGCGAGTAGCATTGCTGGGGGTGATCCAGAACCCTCAGCAGATGCAAGTGTAGAAGAGAGAGAAGAGCTCCAAGATTCACCGCAACCCGCAGCCGACGCTCCGGTGCCTAATATGGAGGATCTAAGCCTCGGACTAGACACCGCATCTTATACAACACCTTTCGACAATGACACCAGCGGCGGCGGTAGCAGGCCAAAGCCAAACTATGCCATCGGTAGTGGGGACGCGCTACCATCGCCTTCAGGGCGAGGTTAACGGTAGCGGCATTGGCGCTTCTACTACAAGCGTGTCCGCGGCCTCTTGAGCTGCATTCCCGATGATGAGCTTACCGGGAAGGGTCCAGGGGGGCTGGGGACAGCGAAGTAGCTTCTATTAGGGCATTAGAGAGTGGGAATATTAATAGGAGTTAGGGGTTCAAGTAAGGATTGTTGGTTTCCCTTGTTTTTTTTTTGTCCTAGTTGCTCCTTTTCTGCATAGAGGAACACACAAGAGGGGTGGCTTCATGCGGTTTGGTATCTGAGCGGGGAGAGGGGGCGTTTTTAGGTTAAGGGTATTAGATCAGCGAAACAAAAGAGGGTGTATTTGGACTATGCGGTACATGACAATTTAGTCAGTAGGCCAGAAAGGTGGATGGAAGCATTTCTTTCGAAGGGGAAAAGCATATATATTAGTTAGTACCCAGCGTTCTAACCTCCCGAGGGTTGCTTTGAACCTTTTGAGCAAACTCAGAATCTGCGCACACGTTAGTTGATATTGATAAAATCGCCACGATCCGACCAGCGTGTGCTCCGACTTGCAGCAAGTCCTCAATAATTGAGAGACAACTTCCCGCCTGGAAACCACACTACCCGAGTATGGCTTCGTCATCTTGTCGCTCGACTAGAATACATTAATATACTCCACTGCGAGTTAGTTACCGTGGCCGATATCCCCCCTGGTTTGCGGGAGTCTGGGAACGAGAACCCCCCCCCCCCGCCGACCAGCTGTGCAACTTCCCGCCGCGTTTGTGGAGTGTGTGCTGGAAGGCTTTGCGGCTTCTTCTTAGGATCACGTTTTGCCAATCTAGTCCGGCTTCGGGTGTCCTTGAATGCACACCGTACATGTATCTCGCAAGTCGTCCGCTGCTTGCATCGATGATAGATGCGGGGTACCGCAATTTTCTGCTTGCTTGCTTGCTACGTTTTGCTTGAGGATTCTGTTCCAAAGCAATGAACCCCCTTTTTCGAGCTGGAGGCTCCCAAAATGGGGTTTGGGGCGGTTCGATTTTGGGCTTTTCAAGACACTCCCGCGGATGCCAGATCAGGGTGAGATGGACCATCTCGTATGCGGGGAACAACGGGGAGACGGGAAAAAAATATATGAGTATCAAACTATATGTTTTTCATCGTTATTAAGGAACGGAGTAGGATATGGGGATGTTATTCGGTCCAGGTATCTCCGGCACGGTGGGCATTTTTTTCTGCTACACTGGGGATAGGGGGGAGGTTACCGGTCCGTACGCCTACTTGAAGGGCCCTATCCCTCTTTAAAACACCTGGAAAAACGTGGAAAAACGGAAAAAAAAAGGGGGGGGACAGGGGGCACCCTACCCGCCTACCCCGAATCGCCAGCACCCCTCTTCCCTTGACTAACAAAAACCGCAGTAAGCGCATCCCCCTCCTCTGGCGTTGTAATGAGCCCCTCCAACAACTGGTACGCGCACTCCACCACATCATCCTCAATCCCCTTCTCCAAGACTAGGCCCTCAGAAAATGCCAGCCGCGTCACAGCGAGCAGGTATTTATGCTGCATACCGCCGTGGACCGAGTTGAGTTTCGCATGTAGGTTTATATGCGTAGGGAATGCTGTTAGAAGGTGGTGAAGGAGGCGGGTTGAAGTGTTGGTTAGGTGGGCTCTATGGGGGCGGTTAGTTGTTAGGGCTATTACAGGGGTAGTACTCTTTTCGAGGGACGGGGGAGCACCTGAGGGGGTGGGTATCTTGAAAGTCGTAGAGGGATTCTAGTTCCTCGTTCATGACTTTTACGAGTCTTGCGATGACGTTTGGATGAAGTGCCAAGATTCTTCCGCCATACTCTGTACAGCACATTGCGCCCAATAGCTCCAGGACGTCCTGATTTAATTCCGCGATCTCCGTAGCATCGTAGGGCTCTTTGCCTTCCTCGGCATTAGGACTGTCCAGTAGTAAGCCCGTTATGCGACTTATAACATGTCGCTCGTTGGTAGTTTGTTCTTCGCCTAGAGAGCCCACGAAGGGCCCGAACGAGTTGTTTAGCACGCTAGTAGAGAGTATGCTTAGCATCAGACGGATATCCTCGATTGGCTGATTTGGGTTTAGCATCATGAGGACAAAGTCAAAGCGCATGAGGCGCCAGAAACGACGGATGTCCGTTTCGTCACGGACACAGCCCAAAGAAGTCATATGCAATAACGAGAGGCATTCAGGGACGCTGACGTCGGACTTGAGTTCTGACATGCTTTCACGCTTAAATTGCACCATAGCGTTGATGTCGGCAGTCGTTTGAGCAAGAGGGACTAGGGAGTCCATAAGGTGGGAAGCCGTAGATGTGGTGTGAAGGGTGAGCACAAACTTCAGCAGATCAGTGATGAGATATAAGGGGTTATACTTTATTCGTAGAAGTAGTTAGCTGCTGTGGTTTAGAAGAACTGCCTTTTCGACACAACTAGCCGGGGTACGCACGAATTTCTCGTCCAAGCACTGTGACCATAATGACAATAGAACGCCACAAAACCCAATAGCAAATGCTTCCGCCTCTACTTTCGCAGCGAGAATTGGCAGTTTATCACAAATCAGTGATGAAAATGACCTTTCTGGCGCAGAAGGAAATGAAAATTTGATAAACGCCTCCATTGTCCGAGCGTGATCCTTACTTGGACGGTGGCTAATCATCATGTGTAGGAACTAACAATTGTTAGAATAGACCATTAAACAGACATCGGCAGCTTGAGCCTTACCTGGAATCTCCCATCCTCCTTTCCAAACTTCTGCAAGATGTTTGCATCGAGCTCGGTCTCTTGCTGTGGCTTTTCCTCTTCCACTACACCCGGCTGGTTGGGTTGGCTCATGCGTACCGGGAGGCTCGGGCTGTCTTCAGTTCCTCTCCGCTTTCTCTTAGCGCCAATTTTTGGAGTTCCAGGCCTCCCTCTCCCACCCTGGGCTTTGCTCGGCGACATTACGATCTCATCGTCGTCGAAGCCATCTCTATAAGACTGATTCCTAAGCTTCTTGGGCGTTGTGATCGGACTCCCTATCGAATAACCAGGGATTCCGTCCATCCCACGAGAGTCCAGATTCTTAAAGTTTTTCCTTAGGTTCCTAATAACCTCGCCCTCATCATTCAGGTCTTTTTTTAAGAACTTGTTCTCGGTAGCCACCCGTTCCTTCTCGGCCAACGCTGCTTCGATTTCCGCCCTTTTCTTAGCAACCTCGTCTGCGTGCAGGTTTTGCATTGCGGTCATCTTGCGCTCGTATTCCTTGATAGCTTTTGTCTGGTTTGCACGGACAATTGAAATCTCCCCTGCCTTGGCTAGGGTGGTAGAGTTGGCTACCTCGAGGGACTCTTGAAGGGCATCACGTTCACGTTGGAGCTAGAGCACGTTAGTGCCATCATACAGAGAATACGGGGCAGCGGCCTGTCTGGATCCGTCTCACTTCTTGGATTTGCGCTTGTAAGACATCAATGGTAGCAGTGTACTTATCCAACGACTTAGCCTCCGCGTCTACCTCCATCATGTCCTCATCCTTGTCTTGCATGTCCCCATCTCCACCACCGCCATAATTCACTCCTTCCCTGCCCCGTCTGGCCTGGTCCCCAGCGAATCTCGAGCTTTCTGCTCCGCTGGCATTGGAATACCTGCTCTTATACGTTTGTTCTCGGTAAGCGGCCTCTCCAAGTATTTTTGACTCTACTGTCTCCCCAGCTTCCTGGATGGTTGCCAAGGGATCAAGAGCATCTAGTAGCTCTGCGTGGAAGGCATCCTCGTCGAAGTTGCCATAGTCCGACGAGGGTAGCTCTGTATGCTTGGCTGTCTGTTGACGGCCGGGGCTGCGGCGAATGTAACCTCCCGTCTGTGCTCTAGTCGACGGCAGTGTCGGGAGAGTTTGATAGGTTTGTTGCAACTGCTGCTGCAGCGCCTGAGAGTCAAACCGCGCCGGACCGCGATGGGTCAGCTGTATCGCCGTTTGCTCCAGTGCCTCGAGAGTCGCCGAAGGCAGAGCGTCGAGATCGTCGCCGGAAAAGTCCTCATCGCCGTCACCCGGCCTAGCCATGCCATTTGCCGCGATAATGCGCCGAGGGTCGTCGTGGGCGAGAGTACCGTACTATGTATATCGCGCGTTGTAGGTACAAGTACAGGTACAGCTAGGGGTCCAGGTTCATGTCCGGATTCAGGGTACAGGTACATGCGCAGACTGCTCTGCGCTGAACAGTGCGCCGTAGTAGCAGAGGTTCACCGTCCGCCGCAGCGCCAAGACGCATTTCCCTGTTGTGGTTTGTGCGGTTTGTGAGCGACGCCGCAATCACAAGCCGCTGCGCCTTTGCAACGCACAGTCGCCCCTTTCGGTGGCTGACGTCGTTCACAAAGTCCTCCGTATTGTGCGTGTGAATCAGCCATCGCCATCCACCCCCAACCTTCAGGCCCGTCTGTCCTCCTTCCAGACACCTTCTTGGTCTTCTCTCTTGAGGCCCGCTGGCACCGTCCTGTCACAGGCTGTTTTCCTACTCGTTTCCGGGTGCAGAATACATTACACAATACCCACCCAGACCGTTGTGTTGCCCATCACGCGAGCCGCGTTTGACAAGCAGACAGCTTGACCCTCGCTCGTCGATCGTGCCATCCACGTGGACCTCTCACCAAGTTCGACTTTCATATATCTGTATCTCATTTAGCTAGCCGGTTCTCCCTACGCTCTTTTAGTGAATTACGTCTCTTGCAAGTCTGGCATAGTGGGCCTTTATGATGGCGCCTCGCAGAAATGTCCAATTCCAGCACCGGGGCCATAGCACTGGGCTTGATAGGCGAAGGGAAAGCTTCTCTGACATCAGTGAAGGCGCCTCGGAATCTGGAAGTCCGACGTTAAGAAATGGTAAACTCAGTGAATCGACTAATGGCGAGGTATACTTCCCTTTGCTGAATTCGGGGGCGTATCATACAAGTCTCTCTGCTTATTTGCTAACCATCGCATTGAGCAAAGCCCGAAATGCCTCCGTTATCAGAGTACGAGAAGAAGAAGCAAACGTTCGTCACTCGAACAATATGGACCTTTGTGATGATCTCCATATTCTTCGTCGCCATGTTCGCCGGCCACCTCTATGTTATCGCAATTGTCACTACGGTGCAGGTAGTATCCTTCAAGGAAGTCATCGCCATTGCCAATGTCCCCAGTCGCGCTCGGAGGCTTAAGTTCACCAAGAGCCTCAATTGGTATTTCTTGGCCACAACCATGTATTTTCTATACGGCGAAAGCGTCATATACTACTTTAAGCATATCGTGCTGGTTGATATTGTTTTGCTGCCATTGGCTACGCATCATCGGTTCATAAGCTTCATGTTGTATATCTTTGGTGAGCCCCCCCCTACGTGGCTCTCGAGACTATTAATCTATTACCTTCCGGCTCATTTTAGCTGATAGCTAACACATCCCATACGTCTCACAGGATTCGTTTTTTTCGTCGCCTCACTCCAGAAAGGGCATTACAGATTCCAATTCACCCAGTTTGCATGGACTCATATGGCTCTCTACCTCATCGTCGTCCAGGCGCACTTTATTATGAATAATATCTTCGAAGGCATGATCTGGTTCTTTCTGCCAGTGTCGCTCGTTATTACCAATGACATATTTGCATATGTGGTCGGGATAACGTTCGGGAGGACCCAGCTCATAAAACTTTCCCCGAAAAAGACCGTGGAAGGCTTTGTTGGAGCTTGGGTCTGCACGGTTGTCTTCGGAGTCGCTATGACGAATGTGTTGATGCGTTATTCGTATTTCATTTGCCCCGTTAACGTACGTATTACCTCGAATGGTTATGGACTTGTGGTACTAAACCCTCCCCTAGGATCTTGGCGCTAACCTCTGGACTGGTCTCGAATGCACACCAAATCTGGTTTTCATTCCCCACACATATCATCTCCCAATCTGGTTCCGAACGTACCGCACCTTCACCATCGCTCCAATCCAATTACATATACTGGTCTTTGCAACTTTCGCCTCACTCATTGCCCCCTTTGGCGGCTTCTTCGCGTCTGGCCTAAAGCGGACATTCAAGATTAAGGATTTTGGTGAATCTATTCCAGGACACGGTGGCATTACCGATCGCATGGATTGCCAGTTCATTATGGGATTCTTTGCATCCATGTATTATCAGAGTTTTATCGCCGTGCATAAGGCTTCCGTTGGCGGTGTGATTGAAACGGTTATTACCGGATTAACTCCCGAAGAGCAGTTAGAGGTCGTGAGGGGACTGTCCAAATATTTATTTAACCAGGGGGTCGTTTCGGAGAAGGTAATGGCGTCATTCCCTTTCCCCCTATCTAATGCTGTTTAGGGGATAACTGTGCTGACGATGAGTTATCTAGGCTCTTGATTGTCTAAACATTGCCCTGCGGAGGCGGTGAATATGCATTTTCTCAAATGAACCAATCTCCAGTCATAAAAGTAACCTCTTCAGATCCTTTACCTTTGCATTGTAAATATCCCTAATCTCTCTTCCCCTAAGTCAGTTGGCAGTTCCCCGTGTTTTCGGTGGGCTGTGTGGGCATGCATGCCCAAACATAGTTTAAGTGTGCTGATGACGATGGCCCCTCTCGCCACTGCGCACTGGTAATTCAGATGGCCGGTAACATTTTTCGTAATATGGCAAATCTCTCTTTGTAAAGGGTATTTTAAAAAAAAATGGAGGGGGGTTCATACTTTTTTTCTCAAAACTCATCGAGGGAGGGGGAAAGAGAGGGGCTTCGAAAGCAAATGGGTCAGCGTTTCTGTACGACTACGAATCTCACTTGCTTCGCTGGTCTTGGTTAATTCCCGAGTTTTAAAAATTACTCTTTAATCATCGAGACCCGTTGGCAGTGGCAAGGCTGTTTGCTCTACAAGTGCCCTGACACTAGACCACTGGTCCTCCGCCCCCCCCCCCGCCCCCCCGGGGGGGCAAGGGACATTGCAACACTTGGTTTTAGCAAGAGGATTTTTTTTTCCAGTTTTTTTTTTGGTTATTCCGTTGGGGGATATAAAAATAAAGGGGGATTTTCGAGTCGTAGGACGAGGATAGGGTTGCTGTTTGAACGGGTCTGAAAGAGTTACCCCCTCCCCCCTTTTAGCTAAGGGTAGAAAAAGAGACTCTAAAAATTGGATAAGGATGCCCTTATGTAATAATAATAATAATAATAGTAATACCCAGTGTAGATGAACATAGACGGTAGAGAAGACAGACTGTCGGAGCACCACACCACCCCCAAAACCCCCTCCCCCCAGAATATGTGACCCCCCCCCCCCCACACACACACAAACTGTAGCGCAAAAATGTGAAATGGGCTTTCGTCTTGAATCGCGTCTAATGACTAACATGTCGAAGGGGAAAAGGTTCCGGTTCGCCCGTTGGACTGATAGGGTGACAGTGCGCGCCTGGGGTTATTGTTGGGCGGAGGTTTGATGCTCTTGCTGCCAACCGCTACTTAAACCTCACATGTGTCACTAGACGAAGAACCCACCGTGAGCTCAGAGTTTCGTTGTTGGTGAGCCCTCGCCGCCTCCCCAGCCCCAGACCGGTGCTTGCCAGTGGCCTTGAGTGCTCTCAGCGCGCTGGATATGCATCCCGGGGTACAAAACAACTGGATCTGGAAGTCGAGCTCGCGCAGGATAAGACGCTCGGTGGTGTTGAGCTGACTGCAGGAGAAGCGGCTGCCGGAGACGCGCTGGGCCCAGAAGGATGTGGGGGTTGACTGTAGATCTCTCCCGTGGTTAGCAATGCATAGTACGGCGATGGCGGGTGTGGAAGCTAGACGTACTCTATCATCCAAAAACTTCACTGCGAGCATCAGGGACGCCAGAGCCACAATCTCTGGTCTCGGAAATGGGTCTTCTTCGGAGCCATGACAGTCTCCGTGGACAGAAACAAATGGACCTTCGATACTTACAGGATCCCGACAGACGAGCGGACACTCCCTACGCCAATTCAGAGCGAACTTGTTCGAGAGCCTGTCGATGATGCACGCCGTCAGGGCCACCACTTCCACTTCCACTGCGGCGCGGTGTAGGAATGCCTGGATGATCAGGGGCGAGGCAGGCACCACGCAGGCCGGTTTGGGTATCATGTTCGCGAGGTAAATAGAAGGAGCTATATCCCTCACAAAAGGAAACAATAGACGGCATCACAAATCAGCCAGCCTGTCTCGCCAAAGTACGGATGGGATAGGAGGGCTACAGCGTCCAACTGGGAGGGGGGTGGGAGACAAGCCGGAAGGCAGGCATGAAGCGCAGCACGTCGAATGGAGAGAACTGAACAGGTACAAGAGAAGTCGGGAGTTACATATGAGATCCTCATTCTGCAGGTCATCGTACGGCACGTCATATTTGAGCTGAGGAGACCAACTTCCCCGAGACGGCGGAGGCGTGGGAAGGTTTGAGAGCGGCACGTAAGATTCCATCCATGCCTCCAGCGACTCCAGAGAGCTGACCGAGGAGTTCCGGTGGCAGAGGTCGAAGAGCGGAAGGTCCATGATCGTCGCTGGGCGCTGCCAGATGCTTAACGGGGGCCAGGCGGTAGTGGAGGCGTAATGCGGATGATATAACACTTGTGCATCGGTGACGTGTACAGCGTTTGGCAATAGAAGAAGTTTGGCAGTCCCACAGTGTGTACAGAGCGTGCGGTGAACCCCAGCAAGAGATCTTTTCCCCTCTGTTTTCACGAGGCAGAAAACTCGGAAACGAAGGGATCGGGAACGCTCTAGACCCGACGACGGGATTCGCGGTGGGAGATATGAATATGCACGAGTCTGATCACCAGTTCGAATGGGACGGGCAGTGCATAAGTAGTGGAAGGAGGGCGTTGGAGAGAGTCAGGACTTGCGCTGGACACGGCTGTAGAGACGTCGGGCCGCTGGGCGCTGTGCTGCTGCAACTCGTCATCAGGAAAGGCCAATGATCTCGTCCAGCCCCAGTGGGCAGAGACGCTAAGTCGGTCGTGTTCTTCCCATGCGATTCCTGAAGGTCGCGTGTGTCGAGACCAGGCCGGTGAAACATCAGCACTAGTCGCTAATCTCGATCTGCTGCATCGGCGATGGAGGCATCTTGTATCCTCTGCGTACTCTGTACTTGCACGCTGTGCTTGTACCAGTTACCGTCGAGCACAAGCCGTTGCTGGGGGGAACCCTCGAACCGTCTACAGTTCCCGAGCAGTTAGCTAGCGGCCCAGCGGAACCAGAACGCACCGCACCACGAACCAGAACCAACGTCGCCTTAGCGGGACTCGCCCGGGATGCGGTGCAACAGGCCCAGCTCCCAGTGCATCCGCCGCATATTGCATGCGACTCTTGTAGCAGCCAAGTACAGAGTACAAGTGTAGTGTATTGCACGGTCAGTTGCGGACAGCCGTTGGCGATGCCAATACCGGATTCTCAGGCCCACACCCGCTAACTACATAACTAGTTGCAGGGGCATATTAGTCAACCCCGAAAACGAACAACTAGCGTACGGCGTGCCCCCCACGACACTAATCCAAGGCCTTGCTCCTGCTGTCCCTTGGGATCACCGCAGATCAGACGGTTCCTTCCCTACCTATCCCCTCCTCATTCGCCTACATACATACAGTCTACTCACTCTATAGGAACCCCACCAGCTCAACGAATCGAATTCTTCAAGCGCAGTACTTAGGCCCTGAAATGCACGCCCGGGCGTCGGTCAACACTCACGGTCATGGAAACCCCTCCTAGTACCCCATGGACATCATCTAGTTGACGGGCATTGCCTCACCATATACGGTCATGGGGCTCTCCCGTATCATCTCTCGTACATTCATACACCCTCTGCTACCAATGCTCGCCAGCACACACAAGGCATGTATGTACAGGTTTATACGCAATCGACACGAGCATATCTGAAACAGTAGCCCCAAAGGGTGTATTTTCCTAGTGCTTCTGCCACTGCTGAAATGAGGCTATATGGATGGCGGCGGATCTTTTTTTGGGAGCAATGGCTAGGGGGGCAAAGAGGGGCCAGAGGCATGCTTCAAACCCTAACCGCCCTAGTAGATAGCTTATAGTGGGTGATTTCCGATCTCCACTTCACCGCAGTAACTAGCCTCCCGGCGAGGCCCTCAGCTGAAATGATCTCCGTGATCTCCTTCGCCTTTCCTTCCCCAGGTTCCCAACCTTACTTTCGTGCGCCACCTCGCTCTTTTCTCGCTCACCTCCTTCTCCTCCCTCGCCCTTTTCTTTCGTTCGTAAACCGCCCTTACCGTTCTCCTAGTCCTTTCCCTACCTTCCTCGAAATTTGCCCGGGCTAGGCTGATAGACTTGTCAATTTGCTCCGCTGTGTACACAAAATTCCAAGTGCTCAAAAATTCGCTCGTATCAGGGTCCACATCGGCAACTTTCTCGTTGGGAATAAAAGGGAAATAGACAACGGCTATCCCATCTGACTCCATCAGGTCCTTATCCTCCTCCACCATTTTCGAACGGGGAGGTTCATCGGTGTCGCGGCGTTCTTCTGTGGTGCCCGCCCAGACGGCGCAATATCCCAGGTCTCCCCCCACCTTGCGTTTCTGCTCGACTGCCTCTTTAGCATTCGGCCGCGTTTTGTCGTCATCCTGTGCTTGTTCTAGCTTCTCAGCAGCTTCGTGGGGAGAAGAGGCCTGGGCAGCCTCCAACTGAGCGGTGTTGTCCGGCACTGAATGCTTTGGCCACCCGGCACCGATTGGCCAACCCTTGATGTCTCGCTGTCTGGCGTAGCCGTCGACTTGGGAGAGCCAATTCTCGGTCTTGATGTTTGCCGATGCGTCGAATGCAATCACTATGTCGACGTTTCGTCCTGGCCTGAGGAGAGGGTATATAGGCAAGTTATTGGACATCCCGGCATCCATCAACTGCAAACGAGCGGCTTTAAAAATGCTTTCTGGGCAAGTACTTGGAAGCCGATCTTTCATGCCGAGTACATAGTTCGGTACCGAAGCTGGGTTGATAGGGTGAATTTTAATAAGGTCATTGCTGCGCTCTCCTATCATTCTGTCAAGGCCTCCGAAACCCATACCACTAAGCACCGGTCGGACCTCCTTGTAGTAATGGCTATAGGTAGTGTGAGCAGAAGCAACCTAAACATGGCGTAGGTACACCCCAAAATACATACCTTAGTGTTGCGCAGAAAGCGCTGCCCCATATCCCCATCAATGAAGGGAGCTTCCGTTCAGGAAGACCTAGTCCATTCTCGCGCAAGATGTTTTTGCCGTCCTGAAACTGCCTTCCAACAGCCCAAGTCGGAATCCCAGCTTCCAATTCCTCGCACCACATCTCATACGGACTGAATTCAAACCACTGGAACCAGGCCTCCCTTTCAGCCCTTTCCTTAACTTCATCAGATGATGTGCGCGAAAGGCTTTCCGTATCAGCAATGGTGTCTAGCGGGATCTCATGCCTGACAGCTGTGTATATTGGCATAGGTGCCAACCCAGTATCTACATGACCTCTCTGACTCGAAACCTTCAAATCAGCATCCCTCACGTCCAGTTCACCTCTCGGGACCAAGAGCCGTGCCGCCAGGAGTAATCCATAGATGTCGACTAAACCTCGCTCTCCATCGAGGTCACCTTTCAATTGTTCCACTAGGCCCCGCAAAAGGTATTTGTTTGTAGGGGCAGTATTCAAAAGGTTTAATGCTGTTGGCGGAAAAGCAATATGCACACTGAGTCTGGCCTTTAAATGATCCACAAGCTTCTCGAACTTCTGGCCGGCCAGCGATGAATGGTAAAGTGATTGCAGCCAGCAGCTACCACTCACTCCGGCAGTGTAAGTTACGCAATCAAATAGACCCGCCTCCGTCGCCGCCAGGCATGATCCAGTTCCCGCAACCAGGGCACGAATTCCACCACCTGAGCCACACATGGCTATGATGGGAACGTCATCTGGATGGACCTCCCCATCAGGTAAGTCTAAATACTTCGCCAGTGCTGCTCTCGTGAACTCCCCTCGCTTCCTCAAGAAAGCCTTTTCTTCATCGCATAGATCATTAGAGACTCGCACAGTCGCGCTCCAGAGGATCTCCGGATTGAGCCCCGGGTGTTCAGACTCTTCCCATATCTCTTGGGCCAATGAATCTGGCTCCATTGAGATTTCCCGTTGCAGCTTAGAGACGTGGCCGGGCAGTAAGCGTGCCCATTCCGGCAGGAGGAGCTCTGGAATACTATCCGGGAAAGATGGCCATTCGATGCTAGCAATTGAATCCCGAGCGAGGGCAGATTGAGCCATGACTATATCCCAGGCCTGGGCTGACTTCGCCGCTTCTCTAGCAGTTTCTGCAGCAATCCCACGCTCATTACTCTCGTCTCGGGTACCAGGTTCGTTACCAGCGCCTCGCATCGCGTGTACCGCAGCCGCAGACTTTCCACTGCTCCTGTTGTGTAGACGTGGCTCAGGAGGCTCGGCATTGCCATCAGAATAGAGAATGTAGAACAAACTCCCTATTATCGTGGCCCCAACGCCCAACCGAGCCACATTTCGTTTCATAACAACGTTGGGGGCATATGACGATAGACGGCTATGAGCTCTTGCCGTAAGAATACGGTGGGAGGCGCAAGAGCGACATGTGGAAGAGCGGTAATGCATTCCATAGTGGAGCCGGGGTCGTGCCAGGACCATAATGAGGAATTTAGGGCATCAGAGCAGGGCATTAGAGTAGGGCATCAGAGCAGGGCACTAAGAGGCATGTGATAAGGTTGGCATCATAAGAGGCCCAGACCACACATCTTCTCACCGATTGGCTCGGATACCGCATCGCTCCAATTGTCCCGGGGTAGAGATGTTCCGGTCCGTCAGAAGCTTGATTCCTCTAGAAGTACGGGGTAGCACAGAAGCACCCGACGCAATCAGAGGCCCGCAGACAACAATCAGGACGAACAAAGCGTACGACATAGCTCCACTACAGAACTGCGGGCAGAAGACGAGAAAGACACCTTCAGGAGCACCCCCAAGGCGGTAGCGAGGGCGGCGATAGGAATTATAAAGGGAGCGACGGCGGCTCGGCCTCGTGTTTTGAGGATTTGTTGGCAAATCGCTAACTATCTACTTTGACCTCAACGAGCTCTCAAGGTGTGTAAGAGTAATCCGCCATAACCCACATAACCCATCTCTACCAGAGCCAAAGGCCTCTGAACGCCGCTATTGCTATATCCATTGCCCTGTAAATTACTCAGATCTTCCCATAGAGATGATTAGCCATCGCGGGAACGCGGATGAGGAAGATTCCGCCGAAGTCGAGGTCCTCCTGTCACGGCTAACGAAGACGAAACTGCTTACGGCAAAGATCCAGGCGTCTCTTACGCGTCTAGAGACAAGTGCGGGTAATGTACAGGAAGCTATCCGGCCGATTTATGGCAATACACAGCGGCTACAGCAATTGGGGGCTAGTAAGTGAGCTGTCTGAGCAGAGAATTGCATAATGCGGGTGGTAGCCGGCTAAATCGTAATTGCAGACATTGACCGCACACTCGAGGCGATCGAGAATATACGGAAGCCATTGGATATAACGTCAAATGAGGAAAACATAATCCGGGTTGGGTAGGTGGATCTTGCACCCGATGTGGTTCTCAACTCTCCTAACAGTCACGCAGACCGCAAAAGGCCGGACTGTCCGAATTCCTCGCATCGCTAAAACGCACAAACGCAGCCTTAACAGAACTAAAGTCCACCAATTTACGCTCTAGTCGAGATGCAGTTGCGAAGCTTACCAATATCCTCAGGGCTGGGATCCAGCAGTTGGAGTTTGTATTCCGAGAGACATTGCAGGAAGACTCGAAGCCAGTGGAGCCTCTGCATTATATAACTAAGGGTAAGGTCAGCTCCAAACGAATATATGCTATTTGACTGACGGGGTATCAGAACTTCCATTTCCGACGATTGCACAGGACAAGGTTTCACGACTAGCACTGATTAACTCCTCCGTTGCGTCGTCCATGATACACCTGGAACCTGACAGCCCCGCTGATGCCATCCCCTCTACTGCTCGATCATTCAGCGATACTCGCGGTGCATATGTAGCCAAAACTCTCCAGAATCTCGCTGCGGCCTCCATGAATACGACTAAAAAGAAGACTCCAGACGCTATATACCGCCAAGGAACAAACGGAATCGGCATATACGCCTCTTGCATGGAGGGTCTTTTTCTCGCCGAGTACGAAAACATTTGCCAGATGTTTCCACGAGAGCACTGGGGCCCTGTCTATGGGAATACCACTCGTGGTGCTCTCGCTGAATTCTCGAAGACACTCCGAGAATTAAACACGCACATTAAAGCCAATGTCACTACAGACTGCTTCCTTGCCTACGAGATTACTGATATCGTATCCTCTCTATCATTCCGCCTGGTCGAAAAAACTGGTGAACTTAAGGATGAGCTTCAAGACGCCCTAAAACCAATCCGCGAGACCGCGAAGACTTCTCTCGGTGAGCTCTTAGATGACACTCGCCGCCGAGTTTCCAGCATGCCCACCGTTCCCCTAGACGGTGCTGCCGTCCCTTTGACCTCGGAAACCATGACCCGTCTCCAGACAATGACAGCATACACACCCCCTCTAACCACCATCATGGTTGCCCTTGGAGATGGCAATTGGTCTCTCACTAGCAGCTCGACTAACCCGCGCAACTCCGCAAAGGGCTTCGACGTTGGCGCCGATGGCCGTCAGCTGCTTGCTCATTACTGCAGCGACACCATTGACACCCTCCTGCAGAGTCTAGAGAACAAAGCACGTACCATACTAAAAGGAAAGAGCCTGCTCGGTGTATTCATTGCGAACAATGTAGGCGTTGTCGAAAGCATGATCCGATCCTCCGATCTTCAGCCGGTCATGACTAGCAATTGGATGTCCCGCGTTGAGACCTGGCGCAAGAAAGGCATCAGCCTCTACCTGGACGCATGGAAAGACCCGTCCGCATACCTCCTCGACGTGACGTACACGAACCGCGCTGGGCAGCGCCCACCATCTGGGTCCAACGCCCCCATCAACAGCGCAGAGATCATCAAGGGTCTCAGTTCGCGGGATAAGGATGCACTAAAGGAGAAATTTAAGGCGTTCAATGCGAGCTTTGATGATTTGACATCCAAGCACAAGCAGTTGACCCTAGAGCCTCAGGTCAAAGCACAGTTAGCTAGGGAGGTGCAGGCACTGATTGAACCACTGTATGGCAGATTCTGGGACCGCTACCGGGAGATCGACAAGAAGGGGAAATATGTCCGCTACGACAAGGGCCAACTGGCCACGGCATTGGCTGGGCTAGGGTAATTGAGCACTTCAAGTTCGTTTGCCCTGGTGGTCACGAACAGCCTGGTTGCATATGGATTCGGCGTACCCCCCTGTGAATACTCTCTACCTTTCCTATCTCTCCTAGGGAAAAATCCCGCGAGATTGCGAAATATACTCTCTCTCTCTCATCCTACTAGGCTAATTCCTCACTTTCCCCAAGAGAGATACACAAAAAACGCGTGTGAATCAGATATCCCTCTTTCTCCAACCCTAGGATATGAAATTGCCCCTTGTCTATACGCAAAAATATCCTTAACCCAATTTCTTTCTACTGTCATTTCTTTTCCCCTAAACTCCCCCCTTCCTTGCAGACACTCGTATATCGCGTACCTGGGACAGAAGTTTTAGCGATTTCTCACCCCGCTATTAAAACCGACCAGGAAAAAAAAAATCAGGTCACACGAATGGAAGCGGAACCAATAAATAAATAAATTTTACTCTAATACATAGAAGAAATCCCAAAAGTAAGAATAGGAATAATAATCGTAATGTGTGATATATTTAAATGGGGGGTTCTGCACGGTTTTACATATTATTTGGGCTGTGATATGATTTTTTTTCTCTCTCCGACACAACATCAAAGTCCTTCAGCGATAGGGGCTACACACCCCTTACTCTACTCCTAATACTACTCGATGTATTACTAAGTAGCACATCTTCTCACTCTGCATAACGAAACGACGAAAATACTCCAGCTGCTTGCATAACATTCATTACTAAAAGAAAAAGGACTAGTGTCTTGCAATAGTTCCTCTGAAATTTAAAAAAACTTTCTATAGACGGTAGTAACCCATGCCATTTTTCAAGCAAGAGGAAAGACAAAGGAAAAATTTCCTAACTACGTGAATGAGCCATTACTGTCGTCTCATTGAAGTCGTGGCCAAAATTCGGGACAACCAATAGTGCGTCGAAGTTACCCTGGAACACAGAAAATGGGACTTTCATTCTCCATTTACCTCGGATTTCACGGAAGGTTCGACCTTTAACTTCTTCTCTGCAGTACCTCCGGCAGCGTCACCACCTTCTCTGGCGCGCTTCTTGCTACTTTCCGGACTAGGGCTCGTGGGGAAGGTTGGGGCACAGTCCTTTAGTGGTGGAGCTTGTTTAGGGGTGGAGGTTTGAATCTCGGGAACTTGGCTGGGATGCCGTTAGCAAGTGAGCTTAAAAGTACGGAGAGTGGTGGGTGCTTTACTGGGGATCCCTTTCCTTTCTCTCACCTCTGCCTCCATTTCCACCCCGCCCACCACGACCACCACGCCCTCTCCCACGCTGCTTTGACCCATGCCCGCCTCTTCCACCTTTCCCATTCCTATCGTCCCGGAAACCGGACTTCTGGTCTTGCTCGCGTCTTTTCTTCCAATCGCCTGGATCGGCACCTTCTTTCTGTGCCTTCTTTTCACCATAGGGTCTGAAGAGACCTGTGGGTCTAATTTTCCCCGAATTAATATCGCGCTGCTTCTCGTCAACGTAATCTTTCTTGCTCTTCCATACTAGTTCCACCTCCCCCTTCCACTTAGGCTTTGGTTCAAGGGCGAGGAATTTCTGCTGTGTAGCAGTGTCGTGGAATTCGACGAATACGGAGCCTTTGAAAGTGCGATCGGGCATACGCCGGAGACGGATAGCGTTCGTTGGGCCATATGGAGCAAAGAAGGCTTCGATCTCGAATTGGGTGGTCGGCGCCTCTGCACCAAAACCCTTCTACAGATTGAAAAAGGCGGTTAGCCATATGTTTACTAGAGTTCAATAGGTGTGGAAATGATAACCTAAGAAGGCCTTACTTACCGCGTAAATGCTTCTATCCATAGTCTTGTCCTCCCATTTTTGGTGGGCTTCATGGACCGTTTTCCCTGTTGAGGTTGGTTCGAGCGGCACCTTGCGCTTGACCTCTTCGTTCTCGGTGAGGTCTAAGAATTCGCTCTCCTTCAGGGCCGAAACAATTGCCTCATACGGCTGAAAGCGCTTCATACGTTTGAAGGTTGCGATCATTTTAAGGCTGATCGGCTTGTTCTCAACACCGCCAACTTTGGCAAAAAGGAATTTATCCATGGGCAGATTTGAGTCAGAGAAATAAAACTCGACCTAGCAGAGTATTCAAAGTCAGCTTCTATACAGAGCTTGGGGGAAGCGGGATAGTCTTGCCTGTTTACGGATCTCCACCGGATCACTGCTGATTTCTGCCACAGAGGGGTCGAATTTGGAATTGTTGCGGAGCTTGTAAAAACCCTTCACCGGAGGCTTGTGCCCAGCGACCTCGTCATCCCTATGCTCATTCTTTTCCGGCTGCACAGCGCCATTATCCTCAGCCTTCATACTCGCCCGCTCATTTACAGAGCTACTCTGCTCAGCGACTGCTTCAATTTCTTCCTTTTTAACTTTGACTAGCGGTTGTCCCCCGCACCCCTTCTCCTCCGCCAGGGTTTCCTCCATGCCGACGCTTCCATCTTCTGCAGCCGACATCACAACCGACTCCGGCTGCACGACAGAGTCTGCCATGGTAGTGCAAGGGCACTATGGGTATAGAAGTAGCTTAGAAAAGAACACGGTAGTGCGAAGCTGCGTTTGAACTAGAAGAAATGCTTTATCTTAGTTGTGACTGAAAAACGTCGAAAGCTGAAGCTGTGGAAAAGAGGAAAGTGGGATGGTGGGGTTGAAGAGTGAGTAAAACTGTGGCGAGCTTCAGCTTCGGCGGTGGAGCTTTGCGAAGCTTCCCCAGTAGGGTCAAACAAAGCAACAACACCAGCCAGCAGGTGGCTCAATTGGCCAGAAGCACCGTCAGCGTTGATGAATGTTCACCAATCGGGCAACTACCCATTTCCAGCGATCATCGACGTTGCACACCGTTATGCTGTGCCTCGAAAAAAGTATTGCGCCAAGGTTATAAAAATGCGCCGCGACCTCACCCCAATTTGGCGGGTGAGCAACGCCGCCCTTTGCTCGCGCGAGCCGGGTGAGTTTGGGTGAGTACAGGTCGAGGCAGCTACGCTATCGCTTTACATGGTCACATGATTGATTACGGTGCACATATAGGGAAGTTACGACACCACCGTCAACGTTCAACTGTTCACATCATTGCCAATGTCGATGTTGTCCCTCCACCACAGTGCGGCTGTCCCAAACCCGTATCCTCTCTCCGACGAGCCAGCTCTCCCTTTCGACTAGCTAGCTCCCCCCTCAAGTAAACCAACTCCCTCTTTCTATGAGCTGGCTCTTTCTTTTGATCAACCAATGCTGTCCTCTGATGAGCCAGCTCTCTCCTTCGATAGACCAATGCTACCCTCTAGCAAGCCAACCTCTGATGAGCTAATTCTCTTCTACAAGCCAGCTCTCTCTTCCGACCAGACAACACCATGCTCTAACAGGCCAGCTGTAAGGCACTAGCAATAAGGCTCCTACAAAGGAGGCTCATAGCTGTGTCAGACTTCTAAAACCACTTCTAACTGCCAGATGGCGTAACGACATCAGACCTCCACAAAGACAACATGATCCATAAGTAAGCAACATCTGCAACCGCATACAACTGCCAAGCAAACAACGAAAGCAGCCTTCTACATCCATTGACAAAGACGTCGTTACGAAAACGGTATGCCAGAAGAGCGACATCTGAAAGCAGTCAATACCGATCCGACGACATCGCCGGTAGCAGACGACATCACCGGTAGCAGACAGAGTCAAGATAATAAGAGACGGATCAGAGAACGAGGTAGCCGTCAGGGAGCTGGCTAAACCATGTATTTAAGCAGTCTGCTGCCCATAGTAGAATGGGCAGCGATTAGTTCTTCTACATTACAGAATCGAGAGTACTTCTGCTGATCCAATTTCGTTACATTGTCTCTAAAAATACTTTATGACAACTCTACGCCAAAGAGCCTCCATCGTCTATAAGTCGTCACATTACTAGCTAAGCCCTAAGATCTATGCTATGATCTTACAGTTCTAATCGCTCTACCTTTCCAACGGGAAGTAGTCTGATGACGTATATATGATGGCAAGTAGCAACAGCAGCAACGATACTTCTCCTATCCCGCATTTATAGCCAGAGTCCTCCACCTTGCAGGAGCGGTAAGTTGAAACTACTGAAATGCCCACTGACGTCCCTACAGCAATACGCCTTCAAACGCTCAGTGAAGAGAAGTTATCTATGATAGAAACTCTCAAAATGAAGAAGTTAAAACAGGATATTGAAAAACTTAGCAACATGATCAATAGCAATGACCCCGTGCCCGAGAACATAGATTTGATCCACTCTACAGAGTCTTGAACAACCTCTATCGCTACGCCTACGGTTGAACATTTTCGTCAAGAATAACCTCCAGCCTTTAAGGTTGAAAAGCCTGAAACCTACAATAATCAGAATCATTGCAAGTACAAGGAGTACATCCGTCATTGCGAAATCGCTTTTCAAGTTCGCCCCCGCACATACCCAGGAGATAGAGAGAAACTCCCCTATGCCAGCCAATATATCACAGGCGAAGCCCTCAAAGCGTATAACCATTGCGAAGCCGATACCACCCAGTCACCCCCTATGTGGGAAGAATACAAAAAATTCTTAAAGGACTTGTTACTGGATCCAGTGACTAGAATGGTAGTACAGTCAGCACGCTATGATCAGGTGTACCAACGGCCAAGACAGAGCGTCAAGCAGTTTGTTAATTACTTAGAAGAATTGGAAACTGATCTACCGCCCTATTTGGAAATTCATCGGTACCAACACCTCTTTACTAAGTTACAGCCGACGGTACGACGGGCTTTAGGCAACTACCAGTAACTACCAGAAACTCGCATGGGGCTCATCAATCTAGCAATCTAACTAGAAGCAAACATGAAGCATACTGATAACGACACAGGACCGAACGTTAAACGCAAGCGCGATAACGAAGTCAGAACCAATTCCCCTCAAAAGGACAAGCAAACCTTCCAACCCAACAATCCAAAGTTCAAACTCAAGGAACAGAATGGTGAACGAAGTCAACGCGACTCCGCAACGAAAGCTCTTAAGGAAGAAAGGAGGAAGAAAAAGCTCTGCTACAACTGTGGATCCTCCCTCCATCAAGCCCTAGTTTGTCCTGAGAAGTCGAACGATCAGCGCAACCCTAGCAAAGCTCCAGAAAAGCCTAAGACAGCTGGCGCAGCTACTACCAATATCGCCCCACCTAACAGTAACCTGATTACCTCTGTTGCTCTCCGGATGTCAAACGGTAAATGGAAAGGCCTGACAGCCCTTATCGACTCAGGAGCCGAACTTAACTTTATATCTCAATTGGCTATAAAGGAAGCAGGCTTCAAGGAACCAGGACGGGTTACAAAGGCGATCCGAACACTGGATGGCCGAAACATGACTACCTACGGAGAACAAAAACTGGAAATTAGGATTCGAGACTCCAAAGAAAAAGTAGCAATCTACAAGGGCCAGTTCTATGCCGTCAAACTCTAGGGCTACGACATCGTTCTCGGATATTCTTGGCTACAGGCAATGAATCCAAGGATCGATTGGAACACTGGAAAATGGTCATATCCAGAATTGAATTCTCTGTTGAAATTACAAGATGGATCCGATACTAATGTCGTCACCACACCAGTAGCCCGAATCTGTGCAGTCCAATATACGCTGACAGACGATTCGAATCTATATCCAAACCTCCCTACCAAATATGAAGAATTTCGCGATGTCTTCTCAGAGAAGGCGGTAGACCAGCTCACCCCGCATGGACCTAGGGATCATAAAATCGATACCGAAGGAAAAGAACCGCCCTATGGTCTCATATACAATCTCTCTGAAACAGAATTGAAGGTACTACAAGAGTATCTAGATACTAGCCTAGAGCGCAGATAGATTAGGGAATCTACGAGCCCCGCCAGCGCCTCAATCCTATTCGTACCCAAGAAGGGCGGCAAATTGCGACTATGTGTTAATTACAGAGGTCTCAACAAAATCACCAGGAAGAATTGCTATCCACTACCTCTCATTGGTGAGATACTAGACCGACTGGCAGGCGCCAAGATCTACACGAAATTGGACCTACGGAATGCATATCACAGAATCCGCATCGCCGAAGGCGATGAATGGAAGACGGCATTCAGAACACGCTACGGATACTTCGAATACCAAGTGATGCTGTTCGGGTTATCTAATGCTCTAGTCACCTTCCAAGGTCACATCAATGATGTCCTCATAGGATTAGTGGATGTCATCTGCATTGTATATCTAGATGACATCCTAATCTACTCCGAGGATGCAGAATCGCATTGACGGCATGTCGCCATGGTACTCGAAAGGCTTAGAAAGCATGGGCTCCATGCTAAATTATCGAAATGCAATTTCAACACCGAAATGGTAGAATTCTTTGGCTTCGTCTTGTTCCCCGAAAGCGTTATGATGGAAATTAGCCACATACAAGCCATTGCGGACTGGCCCGAACCCAAAAGCTTTAGGGACATTCAGGTGTTCCTTAGTTTTACGAACTTCTACCACCGGTTCATTGCAAAATTTGCATCGATAGTGGCACCCATGAATGATATGCTTAAGGGAAGCAAAAACAGAAAAAAGAAGGGCCCATTCATACTGGAAGAAGCAACCCAGAAGGCGTTCCGCACCCTACGAGAAGCATTCACCAAAGCACTGGTACTGCGACATTTTGACCCAATAAAACCTATCAGACTAGAAACAGATGCATCAGGATATACCATAGCTGGCATACTTAGCCAACCAGGCAGAGAACTGGTGCAAGACCAAGGGTCTAAATATTGGCACCCTGTAGTCTTTTGGTCCAGAAAAATGATTCCTGCAGAAAGGAACTACGAGACACACGACCAAGAGATGCTAGCAATAGTCATAAGCTTCAAGCACTAGCGGCACTACCTTAAAGGAAGCCAACACCCAATTAAGGTGCTGACTGACCATGCAAATTTAAGAGCCTTCATGTCAACGAAGGAGTTATCCCAGCGTCAAGCTAGATGGGCGGAGCGCCTAGCAGCCTTCAATTTTGATATCGAATATAGGAAGGGAACCACCAACCCTGTGGATGGTCCTTCTCATCGGCCTGACTTTCAGACGACCGATAGAAGCCAAAATAAAGAGCTCATGCTACTCCCAACGCTGAAGAATAAACGAGCAAAGAGTTTAATCCAGCATGAGACAGGAGCCCTAGCCGCCATGGTTCAGATATATATAAACCATCTAGGTGACGCCATGATGGGACAATTGCTACCTACGAAAGAATTAGGAGCAATACTTAGAAGTCAAAGTTCCAAGGCCTTGGGGAAGAAACCCCCTAAACAGAGGCCCCCTATCAAAAAGAAGGTACCCAGAAGGGGTATGGAATCCGCCATGAAAACCGATACTCAAGTTGGTGCGGTAGATGAGAGGTCTGATAAGACCCCATCGCAGCCTAAGGCAAAATGCCAAAGGACTGCTCATGTCAGGCCTCCAAGAATTGAGGCACTTGACTCCATGGAAAACGAAAGTGTTACAGAGGAGAATCCTATAAGGACTCCTGATACACTCATGGATAGCGACGGTGGCATGAGTCCTGGCACTGGTGGTTTAGAACACCTTATGCCACGGTGGGTAGCGCAGCAGGCGCTAGCCACCGAAACGGCATATGAAAACCCAATAGCCTCCTTCACTGCACTCTTGTTGGAACTACAGTCGAGGGACACCGAGACTAAGTCCATAAAAGGAAAATTGACAAAAGGCTTTCATAATGCCAGTGTATGGCAGGTAGATAGTCAGGGACTACTACACTGCCGTGGGTCAGTCTATGTACCTGAAGATCAGGCCATAAGACAAGAAATCATAAAAACAAATCATGATAACCCACATGCAAGACACTTTGGTGCAGTAAGAATGACGGATCTGATATGTTGAAAATACTACTGGCCAAAAGTCAAAAAAGATATTAGAGAATATATCAAAAGCTGCGAT
Source organism: Geoglossum glabrum (assembly GCA_021527465.2). NCBI lineage: Eukaryota > Fungi > Ascomycota > Geoglossomycetes > Geoglossales > Geoglossaceae > Geoglossum > Geoglossum glabrum. Next base: position 6,690 of record JAJDFE020000427.1, on the reverse strand, counting down.
ATCTGCCAATGAACGAAGGTACTGCGACATCGCCTATATGGTGAGATGCAAGCATTACCTGTCTCTGTTTGTCTATGGAGAGACATTACTATGGATATGATAACAGAAATTCCACCGAGTCTAGGCATCGCCGAGAAGGCGTATGATGCGATACTAGTAATAGTGGACAGGTTCACCAAGATGTCACGATATTTCGCGATATGCAAGACAATGGACGCCGCACAGCTGGAGACACTCTTCGTAGAGAAAATAGTCAAAGAGTATGGAACTCCAAGGTCCATTGTTACCGATAGGGGAACTACGTTTACAAGCCAATTCTGGTCAAGCCTATGCTTCTATATGAAGGTGAAACGACGGCTAAGCACCGCATTTCATCCGCAAACGGATGGCCAAACAGAAAGACAGAACCAGGTATTGGAACAATACCTGTGTGCATATGTTGACTACCACCAAGACGATTGGGTAACAATGCTCCCAATGGCAGAATTTATATACAATAATTCTATACACTCATCAACAGGAGTTTCACCGTTCTATGCACTATATGGCTACCACCCAGAGTTTTCCTGGGATGTCGACGAAGACATGAAAAAAGGAGAAGCACCCGCAGCATACGGATAAGCTCTCTAAATAGGACATGTCAGAGCACAGCTGCTAAAACGACTAGAAGACGCTGTCGCATACCAAACCAGTTACTACAACAAGCACTACAAACCTAAGTCCTACAATACAGGAGACAAAGTATTGTTAGCCACGAAGAATTTATGACTAGCACGCCCTAGCAAAAAGTTGAACCATAAGTTCATAGGACCATACAGAATTCTAGAACCCATCGGTACCCAGGCGTACAAGATCAACCTACCAAAATCCTCTAAGATACATTCAGTGTTCCACGTCTCACTGCTAGAACCGTATAGAAGGCGAGGCGACAGCAAGACGCCAGAACCACCCGAGCCTATCTTAGAGGAAGGACACCAAGAATGGAAAGTAGAAACAATTCTGTATGACAGAATAAGGAGGAAAAACAGACAATTTCTTGTCCGATGGAAAGGATACCCCCCGACGGAGGATAGCTGGCAACACAAAGAGGACTTAAATTATGCAAAAGATGCTCTAAAGGAGTACTTTTGAAAACGTGTCCAGAGGACTGCGCAAGGGAAACGAAAGGGTCCCACCATCATACCTACCATAGCATTATAAGGAAAGCACTCTTTCCATAGTTTCTCTAAAAAGGAGTTTTACATGGTTTTAAAAAGGCTATCCAGCTTAAACAGAGTAACAATCCCAAAGCACTGTCATGACGCCAGGGCTACTCTAAGACGGCAAAGGATAGGGACCACAAGTATAGAAAAAGTTCTACATGCAGCAGGAAAACGGATATCAACTCTACAAAGGCACTACGAAAGGACTCAGACAGGACGGCAAAAAAGTCTCAGAAAACAGAAAATGCTTTAGAATTTGAAAAGCATAAGAGCTAGCTAAAGAAAGCAAAGAAAAGAAACACAATGGCGCTATTCCAGCGCAACAGAACCAGCATCCTCTCCATCCTCCACAGGACCGTCGTCATCGAACTCCTTCTCTCCAGAAGAAATCTCCTGAATGGAGACCTCAGACTCCTTGTTAGACTCTTTGTTCAAGTCCGGCATAGGTTCTCGCTCTTATAATTCGTTAGCCCGGAGTACTCCTAGCAGACAGAAAAGAATGAACTTACCTTCTTGTAATAGAGAGTGACCATAAGTTTGAGACAATTCGCAATGCGATGTAAAAGATGCAGTTTTTCTTCGACAAGAGTAACTTTGGCGACCCGACAGAGATAAGACTCCACACGTCGAGTAAAGCTGGCTTGACGAGAGTCAAGCTGCTCTTTCATAGCAGCAGCATCCCCACGGCGCCAAGCAGAAGAGGCCACCAACAAACTCTCCACCCCAGCTTGCTCGTCCGCCTTCACAAAGGCACGGTGGGCAGTGGAAAGACCCTTTAGGGTAGGGCGGAAGCGTTTGGGGACCTAAAAGACAAAGTCAGCCAGAGAACGAAGGAGTAACAAAGCATCAAAGAAGACTTACCTCAGTGCAGGTCTTCCCCTTCCAACGACACTCAGTGCAGTTATGAGTTCTAGTTGCTTTGATACAATGGACATAGTAGTGCTTGGCCATTCGTTTCACACAACGGAGATATGACTGGTGGACGTACGCCTTCGAATGATAGCCTACATATGGAACACGCTCAGGAGCAGCCGTCACCGGAGATTGTAGGGCCGGCGGAGGGTTCGGAACTACAGCGGCGTTCGGTCGAGGCCCAACAGGAGCCTTTAGTGGCTGTTTCTGGGTTGAACGAGAAGGCATTGCCTTAGAGCACTTCCCCCCAACAAAAGGGTGCGGGACAGCGGCGTCAGGCATCGTAGAAGCAGGGAGGCGAACAAAAAGGCTCTCCAGATTTGCTGCAATAGTCTCAAAGATATGTTTTCGAACAACAGAAAGGTCAGAGAGGTCGAAGGACATACGAATTATTGAAGACAGAACTCAGCAGCAGAAACGCCGCAAACAAGGACCGGCCGGAAGGTTGGCTGACTAGTTGCTGTTGCAACTAGCTCGACCGATGGTATAGAAAAGATCGAGGAAGGAGGCACAAAAAGGATACTTATAGACATATCCGCAGAGCCGCAAGGAAACAAAACAATCAAGTATAGCTATGTTACAACGGTGTCTGAAAGCTACCAGACGCCTTTACAAAGTATAACCTTGACATAAGCGTTGTTGTTATTCACTTCACGATAACAAACAATCGTAAACTCGGTAACAGTGAATATTCAATTCTCAATTTCCTACCCAACCTCCTAGATGCTACATCTGGTAGACAATACCGGAACGCCGGCAGTCGACATCAGAACGCCCCTAACATATCTAAAAAACATCAAAAAACCAATGTTGACTCAACCCTAAGTGAGCACTTGGAACACGTCGCAAGGAAGCAGAAAACTATACGATGCAACTACGAAAGTTGAACGACAGGACTCCGACGGAGCCCCTACATGGCCTCTAGGACTAGACCTCCTGAGGAGGGGGCAATTGTAAGGCACTAGCAATGAGGCTCCCATAAAGGAGGCTCATAGCCGCGTCAGACTTCCAAAACCACTTCCAACTGCCAGACGGCGTAACGATGTCAGACCTCCACAAAGACGACATGATCCATAAGCAAGCAATATCTGCAATCGCATACAACTGCCAAGCAAACAACAGAAGCAGCCTTCTACATCCATTGACAAAGACATTACTATGAAAACGGTACACCAGAAGAGCGACGTCTGAAAGCAGTCAATACTGATCCGACGACATCGCCAGTAGCAGACGACGTCGCCGGTAGCAGACAGAGTCAAGATAATGAGAGACGGATCAGAGAACGAAGTAGCCGTTGGGGAGCTGGCTGAACCATGTATTTAAGCAGTCCGCTGCCCATAGTAAAACAGGCAGCGATTAGTTCTTCTACATTGCAGAATCGAGAGTACTTCTGCTGATCCAACTTCATTACATTGTCTCTAAAAATACTTTACGACGACTCTATGCCAAAGAGCCTCCATCATCTATAAGCAGTCACACTACTAGCTAAGCCCTAAGATCTATGCTATAATCTTATACCAGCTCTCTCCTTTGTCGAGTTAACACTGTTATCTAACAAGTCAACTCCCTCCGACGACAAGACAACTCTCTCTTCTGACTAGCTAGTACCACCCTCTGGCGAGCCAGCTCTCTCTGATGAGCTAACGCTGTCGTCTGGTAAGTCAACCCCCCCTGACGAGCTAGTTCCCTCCTACTACAAGCCAGCTCTTTTTCCTGACCAGACAACACCATCCCCTAATGAGTTAGCTCTCTCCTTCAACAAGCCAGTTCTCTCTTTTAACGAGCTAACGCTGTTGTCCAACAAGCCAACTCTCTCCTACGAGCCAATGCTTTCTTTCTCCGACGAGCTATCTCCTCCTTTTGATAAGCTAACTCTGTCTTTTGACAAGCTGCCTCTCTCTCCCGATAAATTGCTCAACCACTCTGACAAGCTGCCTCTCTCCTTTGATAAGCCATCTCTCTCCACACTACCATTATCAGTGGGGAAGATGTTGCCTATCTTGTCGACAGTAGGGACAGAAGTGGTTGAGGCCTTTCAGTGCCACAAAAACAGTCGCTTCAGTCGCGGCCAGCTAGGATTCTGGCTTAAATGCCAGGAGTATCAAAAACTTATAAACTACCTTAAACAAGACTTTTCATTAAAAGGCTGGGTAGATTCAAAGTTGTGGTAAGAAATCTTGAGATGGCTTATTGATAGATATTTCAGCTAATCTCTATTAGATATAATTATAATCCGGAGACTAGGTTCCTAGAGATCTGTATGCCTACTAAGACCCACAACCTATTTACTACCTTTACTGCGAAGGAAATCAGTAGCTGCATTCACAGATTCTCTACTGAATGTGCCCTTCTCTCTGTTCTCCTAGCATTCCTTAATATCATTACGAATAAATACAGCAGTGACATTTTTGGCTGCGATAATTGTAAATACAAGTGATCCTCGGACAAGGCATTCTCATACTCCAATAATCAGTATCTCGGGATTATAATTGAAACCTCATACTTGCAAGTAACAAAAGCAGTTGAAAAGCAAGCAAATGAGTATGTAATAATGTCAAATGAGAATATCAAAATGATCATTATTTTTGATACGGAGTATCGTGTGAGTAACTACAAAGTTGATACTATATCAGTATGGCAATCAGCATATAGATAAGACCAGAAGGGTTCTTTTTTCTATGCTGAATGTATCTTTGACCATAAGGTAAGTAATCTCCAGTGTCTCCTTTCTTACCCAGCAAACAAAATAGTTTGACCAATTAAATAATACGTACTATCTCCAGCCATTTCGTAACACAGGATCTAAAGCTCCTATTAATCCTGATCGCTCTCTCATAATCCCCCTCAATGCCTTTGCTTCTAACCTCACTCTTTCAGCCAACTCTATCTCTTCTGCTGATACGACTATGATTGTCACAATTCCTTTCCTAACCCTTGCAAACTATCTAACAACAGCCTAGGAAAGGGATACTCGAAGGTACAACTTTGTAGGTATGGCAGATCTATTGATTGTGAGTGAGAAAAAGAGAAGGGGGATATCAACACCATCAGAGACAATATCAGCAGAAAATGAGAGAGCTTGGAAGCGTAAAGAGAGGCTGATTGAGGAGAAGATAGAGCAGGAAGATGAGTCATAGGGAAATTGATGAGTACCTTAGTTTAATTGCTTTTAATTAGCTACTAGTAGTTAAGAGTTATGAGATAACAAGCCTACTCTTCTCTCTGATAAGCTATTACTTTTATTCAACAAGCTACTTCCATTCAATGAAGAGCCGCCTCTCTCCTTTGATATATCACTTCTCCTCTCCAATGAACAGCTTCTCCCAACCAATAAGCTCTTTCTTCTCTTTGATAAGCTGGCTCTTTCCTTGGACGAGCTAACACTATCCTTTAACAAGCCAACTCTCTTCTTCAACAAGCCAATACCCTCCTTTGATGAACCAACACTGCCCTCTGACAAGCCAACCCCCGCCTCTGACAAGTCAACTCTCTCCGACAACGAGCCAACTCTCTCTTCTGACCAGCTAGTACCGCCCTCTGGTGAGCCAGCTTTCTCTGATGAGCTAACGCTGTCGTCTGATAAACTAACCCCTCTAATAAGCTAGTTCCCTCCTGCTACAAGCCAGCTCTTTCTCCCAACTAGACTGCACCATCCTCTAATGAGTCAGCTCTCTCCTTCAACAAGCCAGCTCTCTCTTTTGATAAGCTAACGCTATTGTCTGACAAGTCAACTCTCTTCTACGAGCCAACACCTTCTTTTTCCGATGAGCCATCTCCCCCTTTTGATGAACTAATTCTTCCTTTCGACAAGTCACCTCTCTCTCCCGATAAACCGCCTAACCCTTCCAACAAGCTATCTTTCTTTTGATGACCTAACTTTATCCTTCAACAAGCTATCTCCCCCTACGCTACCATTGTCAGTAGGGAAGACATTCCCCAACTTGTCGACAGCAGGGACAGAAGTGGTTAAGGCCTTTCAGCGCCACAAAAGCTGCTACTTGAGTCGGAACTAGCTAGAATTCCAGCTTGAATACTAGGGGTATCGAGAGCTTATAAACTACTAAGACCTTCCATTAAAAGGCTTGGTAGATTCAAAGTTGTGGTGAGAAATCTTGAAATGGATCATTGAAAGATGTTTCAGCTAATCTCTATTAGATATAATTACAAACTAGAAGCTGGACTCCTAAAGGTTTATATATCTATTAAAACCTACAAACCATTTACTATCCATATTGTGAAGGAAATTGAAAGCTACATTCATCAATTCTCTACCCAATATATTCCCTTTGTTCTCCCAGCGTTCCTTGATGTCATCGAGAATAAGTCTACTAATGACATTTTTGGCTCTGACGATTATAAGTATAAACGATCCCTAGATGCAGCATTTTTGCACCCTAATAATCAGTATCCTAGAATTGTGATTAAAATCTCATATTGTAAGACCGTAGCGTGGATCTTAGGGCTTAGCTAGTAGTGTAACGGCTTATAGACGATGGAAACACTTCGGCGTAGAGTCGTCGTAAAGTATTCTTAGAGACAATGTAACGAAGTTAGATCAGCAGAAGTACTCTCGATT
>JAJDFE020000426.1:0-32513 GCA_021527465.2 Geoglossum glabrum | reverse complement strand
TGGGATAGGGCGTCTGAATCCCAGCCCTTCCGAGGAATTGTTAAAGAACTAGTTTCATCGGAAGTTCCCTGTTTCACTTCCTAAATGACGAAGAAAATGAGAGCTGACCTCCTAAAACTGAGCAATATCGGGGTTTTTGCTCGGGACATCAGGAAAGAGAATTATAGGGGAGGCCGCTTGACGGATTTTAGTGCATCATGGACTTGGCCTCATGTAATGCTATCTTTTAAGGGACGTTTTACACATGCTCGAGGAGTACAGGAAGAATTGTTTGATGAGATGACTCAAGGCATCACGTGGAATAATAGCTCGAGCTCTGCTACGAACTTTCGGGCGGGGAGAATATTTAGCAACGAGCAAATTTCAATTCTCATCGTTATGTCCTCCTGCCATCCCCGGTGGTCGTAGGACATCACCTAAGGATGGCGCGTATTGAGTAGAATGGCTTCTCAGGTCTAGTCATATTCGAAATCTAATCGAATTACAGGCGGAATGTTCCCATGCTTGGAGCCCACCCCTCCCCTCCTTGTTACCATCGCTCTTATTCATCCCCGGGCGCGCCACCCATCATGAGGATCGGGTCGCCCTGCCCCCATCCCCCGAGTGTATCCCCCTCTGGTATTGCGGCTAAGGTCGTGGCGCCGATAGTCTGGAGTTCCATCGTATCACCTCGATGTGCCGCACCTCGGTAGTGGCCTCGATATGGGGATCGCCATGAGGGGAGCTAGGTAAGGTTTGCGTCAGCACATCTTATCCAACATATAACGGAGCTTAGCCCACCGTTGCCCTCCACATTGCCATTTCCTTCTGTCGGTTCCTCATTCCGCTGCCCTGCTCCACCCGCGTCGGTTGGTCGATCGCTGTGGCCCATAAACGGCTGGTGTAGCCAAAGTTCCGCCGCGATCTTCGTTCTTGGGGTGACCGGAGTAGGCCGGAGTACATATCTCGACTGATGGCAATATCGCTGCTGGTGGAGGTGGAGTTTTCGGCGGTGGCATCGAGGAGAGACTGAGTGAGGACATTACGGGCGACCGGAAGTTTGATGGGAGGTTCCAGAGAGGTTGTTAAGGTTTTGGCGGAGTTTCGTAGACAGGGATAGGTCGGCCATCAATAGTCGCCATCTATGGAAGCAAGACATGATGCCAGCAGTCTAGTCCCTTGGATGCTGAGACGTGCTCCTCAGGATAGTGGTTTGCCTATGCGGCTCAGCACGGATTAGTCACCACCTACATTGCCGACTTCATACTTATACGCCCTCCATCCACACCCATTGCCGACTTCAGCCACACCGAAGCCCTAGCTATTAAAAGTGTGTTGTATGGTGGTTGACCGATCGGATGGGAAGGAGTGGCGATGCAAGGGGTAACTATAGGCCGATTCTCTCGTATGCCATGAGATACACTGACACAAACCAGACCTTAGTTACATCGCGATCACCTGCCATAATGCTGTCGAGACGCGATGCACCGAGATGGGTACGATAGAACTCCGAATTATTCGCTCCATGGCCTTGCCTTGTGGCCGGTGTGGTATTATTCCACAGGTGGGGCTGGATGGATACACTTGAGGGTGATGCATGAGACCCTGGACAGCGAATAAGCAGGCGATAAGGACAGTCATAATGGCGGGAGAAGAGCTATGGCGAGGACTAGACCTATGAAGCCACTCGCTCAATACCTGGGTGCCATTCCGAAATGAAATATCGATAGACAGCTAACTACGAAACATTCCGCACCGAATCTTACGTCCCAGCACAGTCCGAAGCTCAGATTACCATAGGCATATATCTCAAAAATCCAAAAAAGTTCAGTCTTATAACGGTTGGAGTTACTTTTCACACTAGACATTCGGGAGGGGCCCTCTCCTTCAGTCATCATGGCGTGGTCTCACTCCAACTAGGTACAATAAAAAGGAAAAACTATTTAACTGCTCCTAACTATTGCCACAGCTGCATCCCAAAGCCCGGCTACCCACTCACTCAACCCCCCGAGATATCTAGCCCCGGAACCTGTCTGGTTTTTGTTAGTCGTATCGGGAAAAAGAGGCGCCAAGACCCTTGCCTTTTTTTCGGAGTTATCGTGATGCCTCGATGCTTTGACCTTTTCCGCTCTGCTGATCAAGTGCCTCTTTTTTTTTCTCTCCGACGCGAAGTTTTCCTAGGGCGCGAGTGGTGCTGTAATCTTTGCCGTAGTGACCGGGGGTTGGTGATATTTTTGGACGCATCGCCGGACAGATTCTTTGAAAAAGTGCACAATAGAATATCTCGATCCGGACCATTTGTCAGTGAAATGGACTAACTCTCTCCCTCGTAAACCTGCGATACCGCCGGGAGGTAATGGAACCCTGACGCCTAATTGAGGAAGACAGATGTCGCCCCCAGAGAAACTTCCGAGTGGAGAAATCCAGGCCAAGCCACCAATCCAGTCATCGCTATCAACATGGGGCTCTGTGAGGTATTGACAAGGATGGCACGGAGGGGAAACAGCTCTTTTTTTGGATCCTCAGTAGTACAAAATATCTTCTCCCCGGGGTCGAGGCGCTAGTAAGCGGCTCTGTAGGCCTTATGGAGCTTCAGATCAATTGTTGAAAAGAGGTCCACAGCAGCAGTGAGGGGGCCAAACGACTTCATTGTTGAGACGCGGTAACTGAATGCGTGGCAGCCGTCTGAGGGGTTTGAGCGAGTACCACCCTTAAGGGTTTCTTTCGTTGGTATCACCTTGTGATCTTTACCAGTTTCCATCCAGGTGCCCCAGTGGTAGACACCACAGCGACCGTCCTCACCAGCCAGGTGAGGATTTTGTTCTACCCACTGCCGATGATGGATGTGACGAACGTCGTGGACGGCAGGTGGAGGTTGAGACCGAGCATACTCTCTGATATTGTGAGAGATATTGTCGATAACTTGTTTCGCTTGGTCGGTTCCATACTCCACCATTGGGAAACACAGCGAGGATCTTCTTGCCCTTGCAGTCTAGGGCGACATAGATCGTGTTGGGCGGTATGATATCGTAGAACCAATTGACTGACCACAGGTGGCCTTGAAGACCCCTCTCCCCCGTTATCCACTCCTCCTTGGTCAGTCGCTCGAGTAGGCGCCGGCGTTTGGCCACCCTTTCAAGGTCATCAACCCGCTTACGTTTCCCTGCTTGTATGTGGCCCACCTGTAGCGGCATATTGTCCTGTGAGCCTCCAGCATCCTCTAGAGAGACCGGGATGTCTCTGCGATATTGACGATCGTAATTATCAAGGTACAGTATATAGTCGTCATGGTTGAAGTCGTCCTGAAGAGCACCGACATCACGGGAGGAGGCAATCATTTGCTGAATAAATGCGTCGACTGGACTATTGCGGATGGTCTCAGGATCATCAAAGTCTAGCCATGGAAACTGGTCAATGCGGACGTCATGACCCCGAATGGCGTTGTATTTGGTTTGGCTGAGCTTTTCCGGTTGGTCACAAGGTCTAGTTTGTCTAAACCTAATAGATGTAAGAACAAAGACAAGTAATGTGGAACGGATATTAGCCAAACCATCTCGAATAGGGTTCAATGCTGCTCGAAGTCCGGAAACCAAATGTCCTCCAACCCCATCACCCCCGATTACACCATTCAAGTGATGACCTAGCACCGGCTGTCGATCCCCCAACCCCCGAACGACTTGACCAGCCGCTGAAGGTGCATTGCGATATGAGAGGGCAGCCCGCCCACCCTTGACCATCAGTAGATGAAGGGCGTTGGTCTGCAGGATCAGATATCACCGATCTCAAAGTTCCTTGCCTAAATATAGGCGGTGGACTAGGAGACACTAGCCAGTATGGCCTCAGTGAGTATCATGGCATCGACTGCAACAGACTTGTAAATGAGTGCGTGGTGAACTAAGGAAGGAAGGGGTAATGAAGGTGAGTTATAAACATTTTCTACCCCAACCAGGGGGAAATGGTGGAAATTAGGGAGAGGCGATTTCCGGGCATCCCATGCCGATTCCTGCCAAAGAAGGTTCGCGCTTGGGATCCCCAAGACCTAGAACTCCTGTACTGTAACTTCGATAACAAGTGTCAAAGATAATGAAAGCATGCGGTAGTAGCACACAGTAAATTGGATGTGATTTTGACTTTTAAGCTAGTGGATGTGCGGCTACAGGCAAAGACGAAGCAATTTCGGAAGGTGGGTGGGCCGTTGGGGCGCCCGGATGAAAGAACTCAGATGCTCTTGCCTAAGCTTCATAGCCATCAGCTTGATCGTTGGTTATTTGAGGGTCCACATACCCTGTGTCCGTTGTTCCCGTAACACTCCAGGCCCCTCACCATTAGGGAGGCAGTCTCGCGTTCAGCCAGCGTTCATAATGCAGAGTCCAGGGATAGGGGCTATCTCCTGCATTAACAAGCCGCTTTTCCGAGCAACAGAGATTATAACGATTCCGATCCCATAATATTAAATGTGATCGGCATTTAAAGTGGCTATGTCGAAATGTGGCTCTTCTAATGGCTTGGCAGGCTTGGCCGATAGGAATTCCATCCTTCCACTCACGAACTCACTCCTCCCGCATCATGAAACCCGCTAATCACAGCGGCAGTACAGGGGGAAAAAAATCCCCTGCCAGTGCCTCATTAGTACTGTGGAGGCGGATTCTGAGCCCGGGCGACTAGCTGGGATTCTTGGCGCGGGTAGCTTACCTACCTCGCTGCCGCTCGTTTTTCCGCAGTATAGGATGCATGAACGAGAGCATTGAGCCTACTACCTACCGGCCCCGATACTCTCCACAGTACTCCCTTCGGTGCCTGATTCCGGAGGCCGTTGCTATTGTCTGCCCGCTCAAGCCACTCTCCACCGGCCCAATACGCGCTGAAGATTATCAGGGCGACCAAGCATGGCGACCACCCAGACAAGCAGTGGATCAAGCATCGCCTAGGGCCCGGCGATTACGACCGAAGGAGCTGAAAACGGCGAGGGGACGGCGGAGTTGCCACGCATGCCCCTCCAGCCACAGCCTTTGGGACTGGTGTCGCCGACACCCGTGGGCACCGACGATGGCGTCACGCATGGCGGAACGGCCACCCGAACCGCCGACCAACAGACGAAGAACCCGCCAAGTGGTCGGCCAGAGAGGTCTTCAGCTCTGGCCGCCCTGGCGGTGACGAGGGATCCATGGACGTGGATACCAACGAACCAAAGGTTTTTGGGGCACTTGAAAAAAAAAGTTCTGAGCATGCTTTTCAATGCAAAACTGATCCAAAATTCCGAAATTTTGGGAGCAAACTAATTGCAATAGTGCGACAAAATTTCACACCCCAGATTAAAATTTCCCATCTCTGGTTGCCACCGCACGACCACTTTTGCGTCTCCTACAATGGCTCCGAGATGGGGTGAGATGGCTGAGTATCCCCCGATATTCAGAACTAGCGGTGTACTACTGACCTCAAGGTAAAAGGTTTGGACATGGAAATCGAGTACATGTCCCTCGGTGGGATTGCGAGAATAACTATTTCAAGGTATGGCTCCTAGTCTCCGATTAACTATTACTACGCTTATAGACTCTTTCTCTCAGTAACCTTGCCTTTGGTGAAGAGTAAGACCTTTGTTCGATATCCATATATGGAGTTATCGTAGCTCTCGGGTGGAGATATAACTGACAACAATTATGAGTGATAAGATTGAAAGTCGACGTTATTATGTGAAAAACCCCTGCAGATAAAAGATTTCTGGGCTATTTTCTTACTAAATGCTGGCGGGGTAACACTCAAGGGTATTAACGAAGGCGATATGGACGAGGACGAAGATGATATGGACGAAGACAAAGACGATATGGATGAGGACGAAGGTGGTATGGACGAGAACTAGGACGATATGAACGAGGACAAAGGCGATATGGACGAGACTGGGCATACGGGGGTGGGCAATGAGAACGTTGATGGGGACAAGTCATCATGCCTATTGGAGCCTGCCTATTCGTGTATTTAAAGACACAAGTAAGCAGCTATTTAGAGTCGGGGGACCATTGCATTATCCTAGGTGGCGGTAGAGTACGTACCTCAATGCCCGATATTTCTATTCACCAAAGGCTACCACGTCGTATAACAGTCTTGCCCAATGAAACCTAGCCCCGACCACACGTTTCAGGAGCAAAATTTTGACGTACTCCGAATCCTATTCGAAACAGGAATTTAAACGATGTCGTCGAGATAGAGTACAACCACAAGAGAGCTGTTGGATGTAGGGCCGTGGCCGCGATTGCTCGCGTCCGGACGCGAAGGGTCGCGTCCATGTGCACGTGCCAAACCCACTTCGTTTTCCGCACAGCGGGGTTCCAGAAGTCTCCAGACACCTTTACTCATTTTTTAGCGAGAGGTGTCTGGAGACTTCTGGGACCCCGCTGTACTTCTAGATTCTACAGATACTCTACTTTACACACGATACATTTACTCTTCATCTTATCTACCACTGCATGACCTATCCAACAAGAGCCTCATTACGTATGTGAGCAAGAAAAATGAAAAACAGGCAACGATAACGAGACTAGCGAAGACTTTCCTCTATTTCAATCACTGGGTGATGATGTCGATATCCGTGCAGGAGGTATAAAACTAATTGGTTAACTGAGAACGGGACTGCGGGGCGTACTGGCGGGACGTACCTCAATATGTCCGGTGTTGTTCCCAAGCTTACCGGAATAGTCCTATAACCAATATACAGTGTATGCACTCCCAACCACGGCATCAAGAGGTACTTCAAATATGCTATGACCAGGAAGGGCAGGATCTCCACGGCCACATGAACCGTCATCAAACGAACTGACGTTAAGGACAACAATACTGTTTAGTAATAGACGCAACTACCTTCATGTAGGATTTGTAGAGACTGATTAGATTCGTGAAATAGATACAAAAATATTTCTTCTTTCTATATCCAACTCGTCGCCTGCTGTACGGAATTTTTCGTAGTCTCTTGGTAGATCCCCCAAAATTCTAACCAATCTCTTTCAGCTGCCACCCTCTCGTGATCACCGTCCTCGAGTGCATTCTGCATTAATACTGCCACTTCATAGGTTTCGAGCAGTAGATCCATTGCACGATACCAGAACTTTTGATAGCCCCCGACACGTTCTCGTAGCAATTCATTCTCCTTCCCTAACCTCTCAACAATCCTCAATTCCACCATCCTCTTGAACTCGTCCACCCTCTTTATCAGATAATCCACAGACAAATTTTCACTAGGAAATCCTGGGTTTGATTCTCCCAGTGATTTCGAGGTAATATTGCAATACGGTTGCTCGGGGTTGTTGTTCATCGTTGCGATGCGAGAAGCTTTGCTATAGTAACGAGTCAAGTAGGGTGGCGGGATGTAGTAGTATCGTATGCTGAACGTGGGTTCTTGAAATATGCGAGGTATCTGTCAGTCGATTGGGAGCTATAAATGGCTACGGCTTTGAGTCTGTATCAAAAATCACTGCCACGAAGAACTGGGGATGAGCCAACTCCAGAACAAGAGCTAAGTCTGGAGGAGAGGATATTTTCGGTAGGAGCCAAGTTTGGAGGCCTGAAGAGGTGATTTGATTTGTCAACTCGTGCAATCAATACATCAGGCGTTTCCACAACAGTAGGCCCAAGAAGAGAGGCAAAAGGTAAACTAAAGTGTCAGGAGCAATTGGATTGACGCAACAAAGACAACCATGAGTGTTTGAAACCCGAAAGTAAAACCAAACTCAAATTTCAGTGTTATCTTTGCCCAGGGCCCAAAACGAAAGTCTCGCTCGATTAGGAGGGGAACGGCCTAGCTCCTTGGGAGAAAGTGGGAGATTAGGAGAATGAACGCTGCTGCTCGAAGAAAGGCCCAACGCCTTGAAAGAAAGCGGTTGATTAGGAGGACCGTCCAACGCCTCGAAGGAAGGCGAAGGACCAGGACCAACCCTATTACTCATGGGAAGGTCCAGCGGGTCAGAGAGCAGAAATCGAGTGTAAAACTGCCTCACATCTCCACACATGTTATTCTTAGAGGCGATTTCCGCTCGAGCGATGAGATTCTCAACAGAAAACTGACATGCAACATCTGTAGGCAGATTCGCGCTATGAGGAGAGTCCCAATACGACGAACCAGATTGTGAGAGAAAGTCGGAAAACTCATCAAGGCTCACGGAATAGATGAGGACCTGGAACCAGTTTCCATACACACAGATGACACTGGGAACCAAGTCCTGGTCCCAGTTGTCGTCCTCAAGATGCTTGCGAAAAGCCTCATGGCCATGACAGCATTCACTTCGTACAAGGATCATCTTAAGTGAAGATGAGGTGGGAAAAGAGTATGCGCTTTCCCAAGTCTCAGAACTTGACAAATATCTCTTTCAAGAAATATGGTTAGCATTGTTAGCGCCTTACACTAAGATCCACGCTATGGTCTTATACTAGCTGTCTGAATGGATGCACTGCTCGGCTAGCCCTTCCAACGTGATTGAACTAAAGGCTCCACTCTTTCCGGTAGGTTCCATATGCCACATCAAGGGGTTGACTCTGATATAACCACCTATCACTTGGGATCTAGGGTCTAAGGGGCTGGACTTATCAGCCGGTCTCCCCAAGCTATTGTCTTTGAAGACAGCTTGATCAGGAAAGGTTGAAAGATGCTCAATTACATCTCTAGCGCTCAGACTGACGACGGTTGGGATGCCGGCTTCTATGCCCGATATGGAGGGGTGTTGATGTTGTCGCCATAGCCATCTCCTACGTCTACTTGCTTGTGGTGGCGGACAGGAAGGAGTACTGCAGATGAGATGATCTGTAAAAATTGTTAGCCCAAAGTACAGATTGTCAGGAAGTTGCGGGACCTGTGTGGAGCCATGCGATGATGCGGAATAGCCTGATAATTATAATTTTCTACGAAATAGATTTGATTGATGAAGTCGTGGAACTACCCTGGCGCCAGCACAAGGCGGCGTCACTCACCCCGCCTGCCCCACCCCCACTTGCCTTATTGGGGATAGACAACGAAAAAAAAATCCCCATGGGTTTTTTTTGGCGGGGTAAAGTTCAGGAACGTTAAAAGATTCCGGGGACGGGGGTAGTTTCTAGATCAGAAGAGGTTATATCCGAGGGTATGTTTTCTCGAGTAGCACGATTTCCAAGCTTATTTACCTTCGTAGCACTTCCTTTCCTGTAGACTGTGGGAGCTCTCTGGAGGCCCCACAACCCGAGTTCTAAATGCACAAGTGATTAAGGAATTAAGTATAGGTCCGAGGCTCCTAGAGGACACCGCTTACTGTATGTCGTCACAATGGGGAGCAACCCATAACAAAATGGTCCCTCTTCGATAGGCGTTGTCATGATTACCTTAGCAGTCAAGGTGCCGAGGTTGGGTAAGGCCCTCTCGCCCACGGTGGCGATGGCGATGTTAGAAACAAGAACAAGAATAAGGACTCCAAGATCAACCTCACTAGCATAACCTTGTGGCCCAGGTATATACTGTCCGCATATATTAATAACAAATATGGGACCCAAGTGTAAAGGAGGATATACCGCCCGCACATCTTCCGCCACATCTTTATCGACATTACGCCCTTGAGCACTAGTAGGTGCCGCCTGGGGTTCCTTTGGCATGATGAGAGAGCTGCTTCCGGGGCCCCTATCGGCCGAGCAATCGACTTTGGAGGAGCAACCGACTGTGATGGGCCCTAAAGACAATCGATTTTGTTCAAGCAACCGACCGCACGGATCTTGGAGACTGCGACAGGTTTTGGAAACCGCGGTGGGTCTTGAGGGTTGTGGAAGGTCTCAGGAAATCGCGACGGGTCTCGGGAACTGCGACGATCTTGGAGACTGTGATAGGTCTTGAGGGAGGGCCAGCTGTGGGGTGGCAAGTTAATGTACGGATGAATAGTAGCTGTAGAGGGAATTGTATGGTGATAAAGTAGCTGACTTTGGGGAAAATCTTCGACTGACAAAGTAATATGGTGTGCCGCGTCTTATATTTTAGCTCATCTAACTGTTCGTATGCTGCAGATACATCACTAGTCTGCGCGTGCTAAGAGGCATGCCCGCAAGCAGACACACCCACGAGCGAAAAACCGACTGAAAGGAATGATAAGGCGACAAACAAATCAGTCCCAGCATCCAAGCGGGAGCCTATGTCGAGCCCGGCGCGCAGGTGTAACACACACAAGGCCAGCCGGTCGTGGTGCCGCACAGTAGGAAAATGCGACCGGAGAAAACGGAATCAAAACAGCGCGCGCGCATTCTGCTCGTAGCAGCTAGACGCTGTGCAGTCCGACCCGCACTAAGGCGATACCCAGTCGAGGTCTGGTTGGATCCAGCAGAACCTCAGTAATGCTGGTGCCTGGAAGGATGCGGGTGATGGGTGTTGCGCATCTTCAAAGATGACCGAAGGATCTTGCTAGTAATGAAAGAACTGAAACGTGTGCAAGTGGGAAACGACAGCGCAAGCTCATGGGAATGCGACCGCAGGCAAAGAACCACATCGTAGAAAAGCGATCGAAAGAACGCGTAAAAATATCTTCTCCAGTATCCCAGGCAAGCAGAGATAAAACTGATGAAAATGTTGTTCGCAGCAGCTGGAAACAGTGCAATACCAGCGCCACAGTGATCAGCTCCATGCGCAAGCACAGAGGGAGCCGATCGAAGGACAAAAATAAGTATAATCACGATTTGTTTCCTTGGAAACATTTCAGAGATTAAACTGAAAAGAACAGATACTACACTTGATCTAAGCCAAAAGGCAAAGAGAGCTAGGGAAGAAAGGGAGAAAAGAGAACTCGAAAAAGGTGGGCGAGGAGGGGCCTTATATACCCGAGCTGCGCAGGGTAACAGTTCGGAGTCTCCGGGTGCCGTCAATTTTAAACGAGATTGGTTTCGGAAGCGGGTACGGCGTCTCTGCGGTATCGAGCGTTACCGCGTACTACCGCGCACCACCAAACAGCCCCGCCCCCCGCTCGGGATTGGGTGAAGGACACTTTCCCGCAGCGGACGGGAACACCTGATACCCTAGATAGGCCGTAACAGTTTGGGGCGTGCCGCCAGGCAGGATTTTTCGAAATGATCTACAGGATAGTCAAGAATAGAGGATTCTTGTGGTTCCTCTCGGGCGGCGGTAACCAAGGGCGTTAACATAAGGTTGTGTTGTGGACGCCTCCACATACCCAGCCCTTCGCTTAGGCTGCAGACCCTTGCAACAACATGAGCGACCGCATAGGGCTGAATGCATCCAGACGGTGGCGCCACCGCCGGCATCGGTGGTCTCATCGGTGGTCTCAACGTCCGAGCGCCAAGGCTGGCAAAAGATTTAAATTTCGCTTAGGCTCCGGAGGCCGGCACAATAAGTAATTGGACTCTAGTTGAGTCTGACCACAGGGCCATAACCTCACAGTAGTGATGTTTTTAATCCGATAAATTGCCGCTTTAGAAATAGTTGCAATATCTATGATTCCGGGCACCAGAATGCCCTTTTCAAGTGGTTGCGCGCAGAGGGTGACCCAACCAGGCTCTAGTTCTCAGCCGCAGAAGCTTAGTAATATTAGAACGAGGCTCACCGACCCGGTGTCGCCTCGCCGCCACGCATCGACATCGCCATTCCCGGGTGCCGGCCCTGTACTTAGAGGCAAGCCGCTGCCTAGCATGCATTCTCTTGCGTGCTGCTTGGCATGGACCTGCCCCCAGGCATGTATGTACAGTACATGCACATAGCGCAAACCGATCAGGTCATTTCCTTCAAGTGATCCGGGCAAAGCGCCCTTCAATGGTCACAATTCGATTGGCTTTGGGGTAGTTAAGTGGTGTATACCCGGCCCTCATAGCCCGTTTCTGAGTGCTGCATGGAGGAAAGAGCGTGGCTATGGCTATGCCGGTGGTGGGCTTGCGTCTTCAGATACTCTCCTCCGTTTTCCCCCCTCTTTGCTCTTAGTCAACGCCGCCTTTCTACATGTCTCGAGCCGTGTCCGCCCTCTACTTTTGCTCTTTTGCTTTGTTGGCTCTTTCAATCCGCCTCACCTATGGAGGCTATCTGGCCTTCCTTGATCTCGGACCCGGCCGCACCCCTCTACCTTTCCTGGATATCTCTGCATTACATTCCCCCATCTGTTTGCTCTGCGGAACCCCTTCACACCGGCCCCAATACCCGACTCTCTTTCTCCCAAGACTGGCTACCTCTCTCCGAGCTTCCTTCCTGAACGTGTCGGTACCCGCCCCGGGGCTAGGGGCATTGCCCCCCACCGACAGATTACGCAGAAGAGCGACTCGGCCTTGTTCTCCAAGGCTATCCAATCTCTGGCCTCCACGCGCCCAAGCCACTTGAAACTCGATAAATTATGCTTTGAGAAGCACAGCATAGGCTTGTTCTCAACCAACCCAATCAACCGGACCTGCGGGGGTGAGATCTGTCATGCTCACCCATCTGATGGCAGCCTGCACCTGACATTGTACTCGGCCGATGCACGTACGGTGCTAGAGAGGGGCTGGGGTGAACGTCACCTACTTGCACGGGACCGCTGGTGCCAACGCTATGTACCCTTAGGTTTTGTTATGGTCTATGCTCCCCGGGGAGAGGATGGGGGGCGGGTTGTCATAGAGATCATCCACACTGCAGTGTGGTGGGTCAGTGGTCAGGCATTGGGTGGAAAGAGGGCCGAGCTTGGTGGGTAGGTGGACGGGTGGTAGGAGCTCAGAAACTGCTTGGGTAGATAGCGGAACATGCTGCAGCTAGGGGATTGAGCCTGTCTCACATCTAGCTGGCTTCTAAGTTTTGGTTGGCTCTCCTGATTATCTATAGCATGCAATCGAGAACACTAAGACCCAGTTTCCAGTTGCTATGCACCTTCTACGGCGAGAAGTGTCTGCCAGCATTATGCAATCGGTCAGCAAATTAGATATGAAATATCCATTACGGACGTGCAGGACACGGCTAGTGCAAGTGACCGGACCTGCATCTGTCGAGCCAGATGGAGACAGTGACTGGGGGCTTCCCTTGCCCCTCCCCTCCTGCCATCGAAGATCCCCCGGCATATGGCCGTCGAAGCTGTAGCTGATTAACTTTTCCTATTCTCCCACCCCCACTCATTTAATCACAGAGAAGTTGTGCGAATCTGCTAACTCGCAATTGGCAGCTATGAACATGGGAAGAATAATAAGGTGGAAGCTCCTTTCAAGGTCTTGTTTGCTGGCGTATGTGAAGTATCTCCCAAAGTGTCACGAAGAAGCCTTATAAGGATCCTGGTCCCACATCTGCCACTCACCGGCTCTTTCCTCTCCTCTGGAATCCTCTCTGCCGGACAACCAGGCTCCAGCTCTAGGCCAAACCGCTATCTACATCTGGTCTATCGCAACCCCCCTTCAGGTGTACGACATGCACCTTGGAGACAGCGCGTTTGTCCAGATAGAAATCATAAAACCTGGGGATGGAATAACAAAAGCGAATAAAGGGGATGAGGTCAGAGTACAGTATACAGGATGGCTGGATGTGGATGGCCTGCCTGGCCGGAAGTGAGTTTTAGCTACTAGACTACGGATTCTGATAACTCCTACCCTATTCCTTGTATTTTGCAGCTGCTAACCCCTTTTTACTATTACCTTAGATTTTCTACTGCAGCTGGACATGATGATTTCGAGACAGTTATTGGTGAAGGAAAAGTTCTGAAAGGTGGGTGACAATATATGGTGTTGTTCTACGGCAAGCTGACTTGCTGGATTTTTTTTTCTGCCGCTGTTTTAGGTTGGGAGGTAGCCATTCTGGATATGACTCTAGGGGAGGAATCGACACTACGGATTAAGAGGTCTGTTATCTGTGCATACGTAGACTTCGCATGGCTTGCTGACCCAAATCACTCTTTTAGTTCTTATGCTTACGGGGAGCGGTATGAGTTCTGCTCCTATATAAAAATGCTATCTTTGCTAACTGGAGTCCGTATAATAGAGGCTACGTTCCCGACATCTCTCCAAACGCTATCTATGCCTTGAATGTGGCATCCCTCAAGGGCACCCTCCCCCCGGGTGCGGCATTACTCGGGCCGCCCTTCCCTCCGGATGTGGTATTCATCAAACCGCCGATCCCTCAGGGCATTGGCCCCGTCTCCGATGTGACATCCCTCAAGCCGCCTATCCCTGGGGGTGCTGATCTCATCTTGTATGTGGCGTCCCTGGAATGGGTTTTGCAATTCTTTTTTATACTAACTCTGGCCAATACGAATATAGTTCGGTCAAACTCGTGGGTATCAAGCGAAAGGGAGAACATGAGTGGCTCGAATGTCTGAAAAAATAATGGCGGATATGCTGAAGGTGGATATGATCTCAAACCCCGATGAGCACGTCTGGAGGCAAAAGTGCATTTGTTACAGAGGTTGCCAGTGGCGGCAGTATCCCAGAACTGCCAGAATTTTGCAGTAGCGCATTTTCTCTATTTTTCTATCATATCTCCGCTCGCCTAGACATATCAAGAGCCTTTTTTCAGCTGGCGGGCTCATTTTCCCACTGTCTGCAGCTTTTATTCACTCCCCGTCCGGAATATCCTGGAGCTTTATCTCACTAATCGTCGGTCAGTATGCACTTCAGCTGATGGTTATTTTCCTGTATTCCCTTACAACACTTTTCCCATTGGGTGATGCACCCTTATTCTTTGACCGATAGACATCTCCCGGATATATATGCTCAAGACTTCGATATCCGTAATGCCTTCCTTGACTGCTGCAACTTCCGGTTCATCATCCTCGTTCGCGGTCCCCGAAACAGTGAATTGTTCGTTCTTTCCCGCTTTAATACTTGAAAAGGCATTAGCTTTGACCACGGGTAAGGGATCATACGCGACTTGCAGTATGCCTCTATAGCAGTTACCAGGCTGATCAAGATCACTCGTCCATATCTCATAATTAACGGTAACCCTACTCCCCAGCCCCGGTATGTCGTAGCCATTCCCTTGTTCTAGGATTATCACCTGTATTGTCTCTTTATCATCCATTCTCTCGGTTTTTCTTCCCGCGGTGTTGTAATAGGATAGTGAGTGGTTGCGCGCAGAGTTCTGATGAGGAATAGAGCCAACACGGTCCGGTACTAGTTACCAAAACCTATTGGTGAGGAACTGAATCAACTAGTGCATACATCCATGTTCAAAATATGTGTCTGGCGGCATTGGCAACCCGGTAAAGTGGAGGCTATCGCGCTAGCCATGTCATTAGCTAAATCGATAGGTAGTGACTAATAGATAAGGGGGGGCAAATCTTAAGGATTCGAGGTGCATACCGGAAAACTAAGACTCTGCCGATAGGGTCTAGATGTGTCTCGGAAAAAGCATGGGATCAAAACCTGTAAATGTCCATCAGCCGTAGGCCCTCTCTTATGGGAAGGGCCTGCAGCTTGCAGATCTGGGCGTCCCACTGATAGCCTGAGAGTTGGGGCCGATACAAAGGAGCCATATCCCCCTCCTGTGCCGAGACCCGCACTCCGCCGTCTTTAGTCCCCGGGATATTTGCCTGTCGGCCTTTTGAAAATATCACGAAACATAGCAGCGATGAACTGTCCTTTTGACCCAGTGACAGACCTTGCCTTTACAAAGCCTGGTACTGTTGTGGGAGTGTCGGATATCGGGCTGGATCAACATGGGGTTTCGCCCGTTGCCCTCGCAGGACCATTTCCGATGTTCTCCGAGAAGGCCGTCCGAGCAATGGCCCAAGAACTTTTGAGAAAAGAGGTCACAGAAAAGTGCAAATACGGAAGTGATCCTATGACATTCCAACTAAGAGGCGCCTGTCCAGAGTAAGTCACTACAACTTCCCCGAGAGATCTGTGTCCCTATTTGATACAATATATGCTAATTGTAAGGTATTTTCAGACTTGCGACGTACAGCAATGAAGCCTGGACTCATCCGGAAACATTAGGAATCATCTCCCGGATACTTCAGGTTGACGTTATTCCCGTCATGCCTTTTGAAATAGCCCATGTGAACGTACACCTCGGGGGGAATAAAAGAGACGGAAACTCTATCGTCAAGCCGCAGAAAGACGGTTATCCATTTGTCTGCATTGTCATGTTGAGCGATGCGGGAGGAGAGATGGAGCTGAAAATTGGAAGGGGGGAAATCATCAAAGCCCCCAGGATGAGTCCGGTAGGTTCTTACAAGAATCTTTCTGTATCTCGAGTCTAACACAATTTACTGCAGGGCTCAGCTATTATACTGCAAGGATGCTATATTGAACATTACGTACCCTATTGTGAGGATGAACTAATAACGGTCGTGACGTCGTTCCGCCCTTCCTCACCATTCCTACCGGATGACACCAGGCTCACAGCCGTTCGCTCAATATCACGCACCACACTCTACTATCAGTTTTTTGAGTATCGGGAAAATATCGCTATCGAGCGCATGAAAATGGCGATTGAGATGGTATCGAAGTGGATATTAGAGGATTTATTGGAGTTTGTGGGTGGGTTGATTGCGTTTTATCGGCAGACGGGGGAAGAGCTTGTAGGCGAGGCGGAAGTCTGCTCTGCTCCATCCCAGAGTTCCGATTCCCCAGTCAGCAAGTCAATCAAGTCCAGATCTCTCGCGGACCCTCAATCTGGGTTAGTTCCCAAATTGAAAAACACGCTGAAGCTCATGGTGGAGATGTCTAAATTTCAGGTGGAGGAATTATGTGAGTGGAACATCGGGGACTTGAAAAATTTCATAGCGGAAAAGGAGATGGGGCTTGAGAAAATAACGAGGTTATTTTAGACTTTGGCTGAAAGGCAGAACAGATACAAAGGGAAAATTATTTCATGCAGCAGAATATATAACGACGAATATTCCATCATTTTCTCATTCCCACTCTTGTCCGTCCTCTTGTCTCGCCGCTCAGACTTGCTCAGGCGGTCACAGGCAGGCGGCTCCGTGAACAGGTCCTCTTGCTTGGTTCTGCTTGGCACTGTGTTGGTAGTCCTTACGTATCGCGGTTTAGAGCTCCGCATCCCCGAGATTCTCCTCCTCTCTTTAGCGGAGACACGATAAACGCCCTCGTCCAAGTCGCTCTTATTCGCCGCCCAGGTCCCTCGCGCGCCGCCCACTATGAGGCCCCGCATATCGATCATCCCCTCCCCCCTTCACATTTCCATTCGCTCTAAACGAACTGAAGGGGCTTGATATATGGGAACGTGTTGGCGAAACTCTCACTGATGATGATCGGCTTCTTTTGTTCTACGTCGGTTGCGAGTTTAGTCTCAACCAACCTGAAGTGGATAGGAAAACCATAGAGGAATTCGGCGAGTTTGTTTTTTTTGGCCATAAGCAAGAAGATGTTTTGGAATGTGTAATTGTGTCAATGAGCTCCAAGACCACACTTCAAAACGTCAGCACTCAATGGCTTTCCCTCCTCGACCGCATTCGCAAGTTGATCGAGCAATATTACGACTTGAGTATCTTCCTATCCTTCGTGCGCCTTAAGAATATGCTATCAGCTCGCGATGATTACGCAGATGCTACGGCGCAGAGGTGGAAGTTGGTTAGTAACTTCTGTTACACCTGCTATACGAACCGCGGTCCCAGTGACCCGCGGCCATTACTGAGGTTCTGGGTTAAGAAAATGGGGGGGGACCGAGAGTAAGTGGGATTTTGCCCTTGCCTAGGAGAATGCTAATAGACGCAGCATCAGTCGAGCTTTCCGGCAGTTTCTGATCAGTCAATCCATTGGCTCTTTAGCATCTCACTACCTATGGGATGAGATAATTTCCTCCGCGATCGTTGTATCCGTGGGACAGGCAAGTTGATAGAACCCTAGCTTACGATGGAGTCTAATATATCTACAGTGGTGCCAAACGACCCTCGAATTGTTAGCTGGGATGGAAAGGTTGGAGATTAGGGAATGGTCGGAGAACGTGTGATATCGAGCGGATGCGCCGAATAATAATCATGTAGTGGAGGTTCAGCAACAGATCCCATTACGTGTTGGCAAATTGACGATCGGTACCTTGTTTTTTGTCACTAATGCGAGCACTTTTGAATATGCTATTGGCCTGTTCGTAATTGCCCTTGGTGAAACTTTTGGCACGCTTGATGTAAGGGTAGCCTTTTTGGGGGCTCAGCCTGTCACGTACGACATCTTATTTCACACGGAACAAGCGGACGCTCTCCTATCGAGTTGCCACCACCCCTACTCGTCACCAGACACCCTACCAGCTTTAAAAAGCCCGCAACCCGCCATCTCAACTCGGCTCTAGCACTCCTCCTCCCCTAACCAGCACACCTGCGATGGATAATACACAACGCCTCCACCTCAAGCCTTGCCTTGATCGTCATAGCACAAGTACAACCCCCTTCTTATCGACTCCCATCCCAGCTAACAGAGACAGTATATGCCTTAAGAAAGAGAAATCATGAGAAGGAGACTGAGTCGATCCATGGCGGGACGAGAGAGGAACTAACTCTCTACCATGGTGCCAAATCCCCGAAATTGACCTTGACAATCACGCCACATAAGAGAAAGAACCCGCGCCATGACGTGCACATCATGTGGCGGGATGGAGATGGCTCCTGCGTCGATGCGGGAGCATTCAATATCTCAGGGGGCGTTAATGACTTGGAGCTAGACAAACACTTTGCCCACCTGACCGAAAGCGAAACCACCGAGTCCAAGGTACGAGTTCCGCAATATACTATACTGCTCTCGCCCTAACTGTGAGGCAGGCACTTCAGCTGGCCTGGCAACTTTACGGTGCCTCGAGAACGTTCATCCCACTCCCTTGGCTAGTTGCCAAGGGCCAAGGGGGGGATGACAACCAAGGACGGAAGATCCCTTCTTACGGAGTGTCTGTCGGAATAGAGGCAATAACGGCAAAATACGTGAAGGACACGGAAGAGAGGCTACTTGATATCGTGGACGAGGCTGCGGTGCCCGTCTACAAAGATGCTCTGCAAGAGTTGCGCGGCACTTTGTACAAGTGGCTGGATCGATTGAATTCTGACGCTTCCCAGGACGATCTGTGGAACAATCCGAGCAGAGCGGATTTGTTGGCGGCAATCGAGGCCATTGGTATACAGTTGGAGGACATCAAGAAGTCGCGATGAATCTCATGGCTATTTTCGTGCTGTTAGAAGGAACGAGGGGAAGGTCACAGGTTATGTCATAATGGTTTTGGTCTAGCGATAAGAATGAATTAATTGATAAAAGAAACGAAAACAAAGTGAGACTATGTATATCATTGTGGTGACTCATACGTGCCAAGATAGGGGAAGGTAACAGCCCTTTCAACTGAATTGTTCATCGAGCGGAATCATGCGGTATTCATCGTCTACATCTGCTCCTTCGCGTGTCCCCCACGTAGTCTACCGTACACCAATTAGCGTAGCAGTATAAATGGCTAGAGCGAACCTTACCACGTTAAGGGTGAAAAAAGCATAAACCTTTATAAGGCCATGGAGGTACCCAAAAAGTATCGAAACCGGCACGAACACAACATCCTCGGGATAACGGGTGTAGTAACCGAGAAACTTCACCACCTTACTGATAAACACCCAGAGCAGTAGCATACCGAGCGCATAATGCCGAGCCTGCGTGCCCCAGTCCCACGTGGCCTTTCTGAGTAGGTAAATGAGGAGAAAATCACTGATAATTGCTGGAGGGGAGAGGGTGGCTAAATGGAGTGCGTACGCACACCAAGGCTGCTGTCTTTTACCCAGTCTATATCAGCGGCCACCAAAAAGCCCCTTTGAGTGAAGGGTTAAATAAACACTAACGTCCAGATATGCCTTTCATACAACATGCTCGTCAGATTACTCCTCCAGTTGCTTCGTGACCACCGCAGGCACTGTCTCAGGAACCTTGGATTGTCTTCTAATGTAGTCTCTAGCTCGGCCTCTGGGTGACATTGGATATAAATCCTCCATCCGTATGATACCATCCATCGTGTAATAAAGTTGTCGTCATCTGTGTTAAGCTGGTATTTTCCAAGCCAGTACTCATGCGTAAAGCTGTAGGTGAACTCTGAATTCTGTAGGATATGCGTGCGGTAGGCGACCGTTCTGCCAGAGAGGCATGAGACCCCCCCATCAATGTTCGTGGTGGCTGATATCTCAAAATTCCTTCGTTCTAGATAAAGTGCTGCGAGGAAACCCCAGATATTCGGGGAATTGGCTCGCCGTAGTCTCTGGCATGTTCCGACGCCGCCGATTTCCGGTCTTTCAAACGCCGCAAGGATCCAATCCAAGATCTTCGGTGGCCAGAAAACATCGTCATCGGCAAACACTGTGATTTTGGTCATGACTGCCGGTAGTGCGTAGCATATTTGACGACGCTTGTTTGCACGAGGGACGCTGATTACTCGGATCTGTGACGAGGGAATTGACTGAGCAATGGCCTTTACCCGCTGGAGGTTGATGTCTACGGTGACTAGGATGATCTCGGAAGGATCGGTAAGGAGGAGCGTGCGGAGTGTCCGTCGGAAATCGGACCCACCACCGTCAATGGTGGGAATGATGATGGTAACGTCCTTGGAGTTTAACGTGGGTTTCTCGGGTAGAGGGATGGGCTTGAACGTCCAGTGGGATATGCAATTCACAATCAACCGTACATAGCGGTACAGCCTATCCCAGATATAAGGGTTAGCACATGACGAATAAACCACAGGCAGAGCATACCATAGAGCTATGAAAGTCTGAAACGAGGAAAACATTGCAAAATGGAAGGACCAGGTGCGGCCGTAGAAACGTGTGGGAAGAGCTGTGAGGGTCTAATAATCTGGATGAGTTCGCTTCTGATTTTCCCTTCTCTGGCCGATTGGCTCGATGTCCCAGGTTGACGGTATTGCATGCAGTCTTGTGAAGCTGCAGGTCGAGAATGCGATCGTGCCGCCATATTGAAATTAACTCTACCACCAAATACGCTGAGAAAGGTTCGAACCGCAGATGATTCCAATGAGTAGAGGTGAATGGACAGCCGACGGGGTGAGGACGTTTCTGGCTGCTAGATTGGATGGCACGAGCCAGTAAAATTGGGCGTTTGCGCCTGCTCCAAAATGTCAGCTTGAACTCTCCCTGTTTAGGCAAAGAACAAAGCGGGAACCGAAAATCAAGCCCCTCCACCTAAACTGACTGCATGCGCCTACAGGAAGATGTATGTAATTACGTGTCCGGCAAGCCGACAGGGGAGAATTTAGCACTGTTAAGCCCTCCCCTGTAAATCCTAGCGTCCGGTGTGATTCGGGCGCATGAACTCGGCTCGGTCATGGGTTGCCTTATTACAGGAGGCTGTGGAGGGTTTCCCTGGAAACTTCACTCTACGGTGAGGCAAAATGGGGTCCGCCAGCAGCGTTCAGGTATCCAACGTCCATTCCCTTATTCCAGACGCTGGCTGACCGTCACTAACCCTGTAGTGCCGGGAGGCTCTAAGAAAGCAACTAGGGGTGCTGGCCGATGTCGTCCGCCCAATGGATGCGGTAAGTGGGAGGACTCTGGAAACTCTCAGCGTATACTAAACGGACAAATGAGGTTAGGATGCGGCAACATCTCTCGATGCTCTGACCAAATCTCCTGATCTCTCCACAGACGTCGCTATCTCAAATGTTCGAAATTGCCTAGTTGCGGAGGAGACAAGCGACTCTTCAAATCCCCGCAAGCGGAAAACTCCCACTATAGATGCCGCTCGGAAGCGTCGCAAGCGGAAGGCTGTCATTACCCCTAGGGAGGAAGTTCTGTCTAAACACTTTAGTAGCTTTAGTCTATCGGAGAACAAAATCTATCGGCTCGTTTTGCTAGCGAAGAAATGGGAATCCCAACGGGCTCCTATCCTTGAATTTATGGAATGCGAAGCCCCTCGTTGGAAGGAAGACCACAGCCTTTTCTGGGGAGGGTTCACCCATCCGGCCATTACGTCGACAACTGCGACAAAAGTTAACCACCTCATCCACGAGATAGAGGAGTTAGAGACTCTCACTCCAGTGCGTCGCAGGTTGTTCTTGGTGGTCGTCAATGAGCTGGTAGAAAGCGAGATTAGTATTCTCCGTGAGAAAAGGGACCAACTCCGAAAGATCGAAGAAGAGCTATGCGAACCTCAAGAAGGGGATAAGTATCGTGCCCTTTCTGAACGGGTGACAGAACTACAATACCAACTCAAACCATATGAGGGGCAGGTCCTCCGAACAGGTGTCATTCAGGGCTTCCAAAGAGGCCTTTGGGATATCGAATTATCAGCTGAAGATCGAAAGAAGAAGGAAACAAAATTTGTCGACTGTGTACGATGGGGCAAGAAATACAGCCAGCTCCGCCCTATGGGCATCATCTTTTTTTTGGGAGATATGTAAGCTTGCGATTTCGGCCTGGTTGATGAACTACATAATAACAGGCAGAAATAGGCATGAACGAACGGAGTGGTCCGATCAGGAATACCGAGCAGTGACATCGTACTGGATGCAGCTCACCTCCATATATGAGCTCTGTGTTTCATATACCCCCCTCGCTCATACTCTCAAGCAGGGATACTGGGATTCCGCAACGAACGCCGCTGTTGCCAATGGTACTTATCTAAAGCCCTTTCCACAGACTAGGGACTAATGCTGTTTAGGCGCGAGTGATCACACAGAGACTCTTCCAATACAATTTCGAGCTGCTGCCGGTTCACCCTGCCATGCAAATACGTCGCCGGACGCCGACACAGCTATAGAGATACCAGCTACGGTTGCCAGAACACCACAAGAGAGTTACCATGCACAAAATTCAGCGGAGAGTAGTCTTCAGCTCGCAATACACCTGACAGGACAAGCAAATAGTTTTCCGCCCGGGCCTCAGTCCCCTACAATACGTGGTCTAAATGAGAATGATACATTTTCTTTTCCGCAACACCAGGAAGGGAATTCTCAGGTTCAAGAGTTAAATGCGGGGAACCAGGAGATGAATTCTCAGAGCTCAGTGGTACAGGCAAGCGGTTCTGAGCCTGCACAGCTTCCTGAAAGCGATGCCAATATCTACGATATGATCCCTCATATGTTGGAGGCACAGACGAGTCGCTCTGAACATGTGCTATTTCCCGAACGCGACTCAAATACCTACGGCACATTCCCCACGGGGAATGGGGGGTGGAATTCTCAGAGCTCAGAGGCACAGGCAAGCTGTTCTGAGCCCGCACGACTTCCTGAGAGCGATGCCAATATCTACGATATGATCCCTTTTATACAGGCAAGCGGTTCTGAGCCTGCACAGCTTCCTGAAAGCAATGCCGATATCTACGATATGATCCCTTTTATACGGGCAAGCGGTTCTGCCGATTATCTACCATATGATCTATTTATGGAGGATCAAGGAACGAGTTCAGAAGCACGGGTATGTAGTTATGGCGATATAGATATTAACCAAAGGACGAGCTCAGAGGCGCAGGCAAGTGGCTCTGAGTCTGCACTATCCTCTTCCGCGCGGCACTATCAAGCTTTTACACTATAAAACAAGAATCCCCAAACAACTTTGCCGTCTCCGAGCATTTCAAGATACACCTCTTCAGCCCCAGCGACACACACCACGGAACCTTCCTGCAGCGGTACCAGAACTACCGGCCTTCCTGGAATTCTGACCCTAGCTGTGACAGAACCGATTATGAGAAGCGGTATAGCAGGGTTGATGAGTCCTGCATGTATCTGGGTGCCAGACCCTCCGTTGATAAGAAATATCGCCGAGTCGTAGGCTAGTTGGCTATTGGCAGAGTAATTTCGCATAGTCTATATTTCCTATTAGTGTGAATGTAACTAGCATCCGGGTTTTTGGCATTACCTTCTCATGATAATTTTCGAGGAATTGTTTCTCTATCTCCTTGCTGACATTCGGCAACTTTAACATCGCAAACGGGTTCGTCTGCTTTCCGACGGCTTCGCGGATGTCGCTTGCATATTTCTGAGCTATAGCTACAAAAGCTTCTGTAGGTGGTGTAATATCGACCGGGCTGGCCGCAGACATTGTGAGAACTTTTTTGCGCTTGGATGACGAGTCGAGACACGAAAGAGGGGTTTTGACGCAGGCGTGTCATGCAGTCGATTAAGGTTTAGACTGAGCCTCTGTTGGCGGGGCTCCCTGTTGTAGCCCCGGTCGTCATGTGACTTGGGTTTTCGTTTCACTTCGCAAACCGGGGAGGGTAAAAGTACATAATATAAGTACTTCACCCACTGAACCTCGGCGAACTCAAATTGCGGTCGGTGCCTAGCTGGGCTGCCCTTCACCGGTCTTACGGTTGCCCCGTCTGCGTGCTTCGGAGGCGGAGCCGCATTCGCCGCCGCCCTTAAATATCGGTTGGCGTTGATAGGATTCCCCTCACACAGTCGGTTGCCTTGCGCACGAATGACTCTTCCGGGTGTCGAATATATTCCAATCTCAATTTAGACACCACCCTATAGACACATTGGTATTCTTTGAAGGTACTACTATTTCCAGATTTCATTTAATAGCGAGATATCCGTCGCTTCCTTCTTTCGTTTTCCCATTATCAGCATCAGTAGTACGCAACAACGAGATGTATCAACCCATTCACTTCGAAAGTCGTTATCTTCCTACAAAGACCTCCATCAATCCCGTCAATCCCGTCAGTGACATAGGCCTTGAAGCCCCCAGATGACTTGACCTCGCGCCAGACGAACCCATCATCCCACTCCTTCACACCCGATGCATTTTCCTCGCTGATAAAGACATTCCCTTTCTGAATATCGGTACAGCCGCGGGGCTGCCGAGGGACATGAGGTATTTTGCCTTCGAGGCTGTTGTTCAAGAGCTTTTCCGCGAAGTCCCGGTCCGGCACTTCACCGATGAAGCTAGGGGCCACCTTATTCCGAATCATGGTATCCATATCTTAGGTGCTACTATATTTTATTAGAAGTATTTTAGAAATTGGGAGTGAGCAATACACACAGTAACATTAACTGATGATGGAGTTTCCCGTAAAGTCTGTGGAGTCCGACAGAGCAGATCCTATGTGGTGCCTTTGGTATGGTTGGGCATATGAACTGAGAGTCGTACATGCGTGGGGAGCTTTGCGCCTTTTAATCTGAAGGAATAAATCGGTGGCGTTACTGTGTTGAAATCCCGACAGCCTTCACCTCTCTGGTTAGCCTATCGCGAAGCAACCCGCGGGACGGAGAAGAAACGGATAGGCCCATAGGCTTGATTTTTGAGCTCCCGCTTTGTTTTTGGCCTCATTGGGAAAATGAGGCGAGCAGGCCTTCGATCCGTAATGCAATGTGACCTGGCTTGCATCCCCTTGCCGGCGGAGAAAAGGGCTCCGGAAAGAGAAAGAAGTGCCGGCTATGGTTGTGGCGCTGTACAGTATGCTTGGGAACTTATCACAAGTGGCAGTCTAGAGCCATTGTGATAATGCACCCTGGTCACAGATTGACACGCATACTGACAGTTCACATGGACAAGCCGCCCTTCCCCCTCCTAAAGTCTCGATGGGTAAATTGCTATTGCTTGGAATTATGCTCGCCCACGCATGTCAATCATTGTTTGTAACCCCTCCACGCCGCGTCTTTGTTCCTATCCATCCTGTGAAGGCTTTGATGAATCGAGAGAGTTCAGCATAATTCGCTAGAGTGCCCTTTTGCGCGACCTGTCTGTGTGGAGCGATGCCTGCAACCTTTGGACGAGTTCCTAAGCGTTTTAGCAGGGTTTTGGCATGTTGGAGGGCTAGATAGCCGGCTTGTGGGCGAAGGGCAGCGGGGATAGGAGCAGGTAGGTAAGGGTTCCGCAACGCAAAAAGACGGAGGAGCGTAGCGCGCAAGTGCGAGGAACGAGGCATAGTCTCCATAGACAAAAAGGAGAGCTGGTGGAATAAAAGCATATAGAATCCGCGGTGGGGCATGGGGACGTGGACTTGCGCAAGCCACTCGCAAGCAGCAAACCTCAAACTTGTGTGGATGCCCGGAGGTCATATGCTCTGTTGGCTCTTTCTGTTTTGGGCCTGGACGGAGTTTGTTCACGACAACCATCCTCCGGGCGCAACTACAGTTAGAGATAAACACCATTTGTAACGGGAGAGTACTGCCTACTCTTTCGAAGGCGACAGACTCATAATGCAGCAGAAAAAGCCCGTCGAGGGGTCTAACGAAGCGAATCTCCAGCGCCTGTTCAAGGCTGGAGAGTACCACTTGACTATGGGTCTCCGGAAGCTTGACGAGAAGAACTGGTTGACGATAGATGATAACTATCACCAACTCAAAGCGGAGCTCTTGACTGGGTCAAAAAGTAAGGTTTTTCAGTGTCTCTCGGGATCCGAGTCTGCATGTTCGGAAGTTTTGGAGGTTGTGCTTGATTTCCTGATCGAGCAACGGCCGGATGTGTTTAAGCGTTTTGGGGCGAATAAAAATTTTGTTCGCAATAACGAAACCGGTGAAGAGTTCAATCTCGATAAGGATCTTCCACTAGAAATTGCAGCCATGTTGGTGGCTGAAGATTTGAATGTACTGGTGGAGTCCGGTGAAGATTATATTTTGTGAGTTGCGCACTCCCTTGGTGAACTGCCTGTTAAGGGATCTGACACAAGATCTTCTAGGACAGCCAGTGCCACCTGTTTCCCCATCGGATGGTCCCTAGAAGAAAGGATCGGTTGGTCAATCG
The DNA here is from genome assembly GCA_021527465.2 of Geoglossum glabrum. NCBI lineage: Eukaryota > Fungi > Ascomycota > Geoglossomycetes > Geoglossales > Geoglossaceae > Geoglossum > Geoglossum glabrum. Next base: position 5,979 of record JAJDFE020000426.1, on the reverse strand, counting down.
ATAGTCTTCATAAATCGGTACCAGGGTGGGAGGAAAGGGTTGGATATTCTGTAAATAAGTGGGCTGTTATCCGATACCTGTATCACCAGTCCATCGCTAATAGGTATCTCTATCTCAAGGTATTTCAAGCGCATGGAACCCTCGGACTCCATGGAAAGAAGCAGCTTCTTTGTTCAAACATCACCGGCGCTCTCCCACCCGGAGCCACTCCCTACATCAGCCGCAACAACCCCCAAGGTAGCCGACCTCATCATCCGCCACGAGAAACAGACCTTTCGTCGCCTACCCAAATCAAGAGCCATCCTCTTCACGGTGCGGACGTTCATGCACAACCTTGTCGACCTAGGAGCGGAGGATTTGGAAAACTTTGCAGCAGCTGTAAGAGCCTGGCCAGATGACATGGCCGATTATAAAGGCCGTCGCGTCTGGGGCCTGGTGGCGTTGAACTACTGCGATGAGATCAAGAGAGCCAAAGAGTCAATTCCTTGTGGTTCAGAATCGCATTGATATTATCAAATACCTTTAGGCTTTTCCCATTCTTTCTGTGACAGAACTTGTCCAACGAGACTCTCGGACAATATTCCTGAGCTATATCCATCAAAGCGTGGGGGACGATTCCCTTCATCAGGATTTTGGGAGATGTCTGACGTCGAGAAGCGCCTTGCCAAAGTCAGTAATGTAGGCACTTAGGTGGGGACCTTGTGTATTAGGCCACAGCCATTTCAGAGACTGTGATTTGAGGTTGGGCCGACTCCAGCTTAATCATATGTCGCGGCTTTTCCTTCTCTAGGTGTTCATCGTCGGAATCGTTCTGCTTTCTTCGCAGTGTTGATTGTTAAGTGGTACGAATCGCGGTACTGGTGTCGTAGTTGCTTGCCGGGAATACGACAGGTGAACGAAGGGACATGAGCTTCCACGCTATGATGAAATGAGGGCCACCTCTTTTGTCACCGCGTCGTGGGATCGAGTTTCATCTCCCAGCCCATTTCCGCCTAAAGCAGCGACCGCTCCCCAACCCATTGAGGCTCTTTGGACGCAAGCTCTACCGCTAAGCTAAAATCCCGCGCGAAAAGATGTGTGGGTTGTCCACCCGGAATGTGAGAATTGTGCAGGTGGTGCCGCAGATAGCAACCAATTCATCATCTCGCAATATCTCTCTAAAACGCAGCGTCTGATATGACAATGATTCATGCTTTAAAGACACAAAATACAAGCCCCTCCTTCTACCCACGATTGACGCCCCTGTTCCGACTAGTAGCCTCACGCTGAAGTGTCACCAGCCATGAATTAGTCGCAAGCCTTCCAAAATGCTTCAAGAAACTCTTCACGAGACGTGCATGCCACTCCAGTGCCACCCTTCTCGAGAAGCTCCATTAGTTCATACTTTTTTTAGTTTTGGAGGGACAGTCACCCTACGAGATATCAGGATGTTCGTAAGACTGTTCTTCGAATGATTGTTGTATGTTGCAGGGTCTGAGAGCTTAGGGAACAGAGATTGATTGCTGGCGATCTGCGACTGTTCAAAGGAGGGGAACGTAAGCCTCACATTTGCCCGGATCGTTTTACTAAGCTACTGCGGCTGAGAACTAGAGTGTGATGGTGATCTGAACGGCAGCCTAGTGGCTGTCCGATCTGACTGGAAAACTGCAGCAGGTTGGCTTTCTCTTAGAAATTGGACGTCGCGTAAAGTGCCGAAAGATCTGGGCAGCATTAAGGTGGTCTTGCTCTGCGAGTACGAAAGAGGGGGCGTCCATGTTCCTGAGGGTGTTGGGTCGTTGCTGGGGCAGAGGCCGACCCCGTCACCTCCAAAATTTTGATCCGGGTCTGATCCCTGCCAGCCCGCAACATGCACCAGCCGTTTGCCACAACACACACTGCCAAGAGCGCAACCAATGAGCCAATGTACTCCACCACGCTGGCGATGGCGGAGACTCGATCTGCAGTGGGAGCGTGAACGTAACATCCCCTCCGAACCCCCCCTTTTTTGGCCGGATATTCCATGAGCGGGGAAACGCTCCGGACAGGGCCGGTGCGGCCAAGTCTATCCCAGGTCGGGCTTGTGAACAAAGCTCGTGAACATGGCTCGGAGCTCTTTCATTATATACAGCGCTACCTCAAACCGCAAGGCTGAAGCCTCGCCATTTCCGCTTGTCTCCTTATCTGCTCCACACAACAGCAGACATGCGCTCCTACCTGCCTGACAGCGAGGTAATCACCGACGCTATGCTGCTCTCGTTTCCGCTTCCCCCAAAGGGAACACAAGCGGCTGACCCTGGTTCCCTATTACTCGGACGCCCGTCGGTCGCCAAGGAGGGGACATCTCAGCCTGGCGCCCCCGGAACTATGCCTGGCATGTTCCCACCCAGTGGTGGGAACATACACCTCAGCCCGACCATCAAGACCATGGGTTGGGGCCGCTTCGTTAGGCTCCCTAGGTCCATACCTGATGGCTTGGTCTGGCCCGTTATAGTCAATCTCGAGCGTACATATGGTGGCACGGGCCGACTCTATCGAACTTCTAAAGTGCAGCTCTCTAAGGGGACGGTATGATCAGGTTCACTCCGAGGCCCCACCAGGCACTCCCTATGAGGCGGCTTTTACGAAGCATTGCCCCAACAGGTTTCGCCCCAATACTCTGTCCTGGGTCTGTGCTCCCATCGCGTCCTCCGCACTTCTACTTATCTAACCCTAGCGCTTTTCTAGAGACTACGGCATCTTTCTGCTGCAGGGTTTCTGAAAGCGCAGGAGGGGTTCAATTTCCCATAGATGACTTGTCAAGTGTGCTGTTTGCAACCGATATGCATATGTAGCTGGCTCCTATCGCAGTAGTCATGCAAGCCGCGTTGTGTTCAGTTCTAGTGGTTAATGCACTGTCAGTCGATGTTCTATTGTAGGCCCTAGGTCTTGTCGATAACTGGTTTGGCTGCATGGAACTCATCTTTCACTTTTTTGCACAGTGAGAAAGTTATCCAATCGGTGTCTGCAAGTCTTTGGCAATATTCATGGGTGCTCACAGCTTGCAGATAGGCTACATGTCCGAAAGCATAGGTTCTATTGGCTATGAGGGAACAGATCCCGGGCCAGAAAGCATGAGGATTTCATGGTTAGCTCCTCAATGGCACATGGGCCAGAAGGAGGCATAGACCGGGTCAGCATTGCCACAGCCACATTTAGTTCCTGCCAATTACAAACTGACTATCCACCAAGGCGGTTCTGATTTTGGCGTCGGGTGGCCAGGCCTCTCCCGTACTTCCAAGTAGGCCACCACTCATCCCAGTCCCCGGGAGAGAATGCTTTGCAGTTTATATTTTTTCATTTTTCTTACGTATCAATCTGCCTAATCTACTAAGCGCTTCATTCGAGTAAAGCGTACATCTCGGCACCACTTATACCCTAGCAAGCCCAACTCTCTTGCCCATCAAAGCACCCCTATCCCGAGCCAGTGCTTGAGCCACCAGAGCCTGGTCTCGGGACCACCTGAGTGGCAGCATGCTATTTAAACCGGCTAATCTCCCGAGCTGTAAGCCTCCGGTATCGAAGATAGCATATTCAAAACGTCAGAACGCGCAACCAGATGTCGGTTGCAATGATGAGAACAAAAAACCAGGGGAAGCCCGGTGGGAATTCGAATCCAGAGGTGAGAACAAGACTGCTCGAGACATACACTGCCTTCAACTAATTGAGATTTGATCCAAGTACCCCAGCGATCCCATTCTATCCCAGAGGCACTTAATAATTCTTATGCTGCTGGCTCGGACGACTCTCCAATGGAAATACGAACAATACGGTACCTGCAGTGATCTGGCATGGCGGAGAGTGGACGGATTCGCTCCGAAAAATCTCAGTAAACGTTTCTGGGATGAAGCTACTCCTCATCTTTCGCGAGTATACCCAGATTGCTTCGGAGATATCTGTGCCGGAGATCTAGAGGATCAGTTCGATTATCTTCTCCGGAACTTGACCAAAAGCTCAAGTCTGGCAGTGCCAGAACGGAAACTTCAAGGAGTTGGACACAAGTTCTCCTGGAAAGAAAATTGGGTTCTCTATGCTTGGGGTTTGGGGCTTCCCCTTATAGTCCACGAATTCCCAGAGACCTTCGGGAGCGGCGTGGACTGGGAAGAGTTTGTTAGTTGGGTTGAATCTTCGTCGATGTTCTCTCACCGCCTGCGCGTAGGCGACCTGCAGTCTGATGTCCGTCTTATCGGACGCATATTCGGAGCGCCATTCCTCGACTTGGTAAGTACCACAACCGTATACAATTCTAGAGGCTAATAAAGACATAGTCCTCGAATAGCTCCCCGGGCCTCGGTCTCCTCCCAGGAGCTTGCCAGCCAGCAGCTTCCCAAGAGCATGCCCCCCCCTCCCCGACCTCAGAGGAGTCAGATGGAGCTTAGGATGGGCCATAGGGCTACGCTATCTTGGTATCAGGCGATTGTAGAAACCAATTCCTGAAGAATGGGACTTTATTGCACTTTCCTCTCGCTAGCCCGAAAATGTGTATTTCGACATATTTAAGACCAATGCAACCTGCTCCCCTGCCAAATAGAATTTTCATGTCGGTGCAATCAGAAACAGTGAGAAAACGTTGACCTCTATCAAAGTCATGATCCCCAGCAATAACGTGAATCTCGAAATCCTTATATGACTTGCCCTCAGGCGGGTTGGCCTCTCGCCAGACGAGCCCACCGTCTCACCCATTCACATCAGATGCATTCGTCTCGCTGATAAAGGCGTACTGCCTCCGGATATCCGGCGCCGCGGGGTTGCCGAGGGATATGGCGTCTTTTGCCTTTAAGACCCTGGCTCAAGAAGGTTTTTGCGCGGCCCCCATTCACTTCGCCAAGGAGGCTCGGGGCCACCTTTTTTTGAGTCATGGTATCGATATCTCTGGCGCTACAATATTTCATTAGAAATATCCTGGAAATCAGAAGTGAACAATACGTACAGTAGTTCCGGGGCACTAACTGATGATGTGGTACCCTGTAGAGCTTGTAGAAGGATTTCCGATAGAGCGAGATCATCTTGGTTACGTATGAAAGCTGAGAGTCATACGTGTGTGAAGAACCGCATGCCTTCCCCTCATAAGCTTCTATGCTATAAGGAAATGGGGGTGGCTCTCTCTATCGCTCTGTGGTGGGATCGAAGTTTGGTTGAAAAGCTTTCCTTCCCTCGCCGATCCTTCCAAGTCATTGAGGCTCTTTGGACATGGGCGTGGCAAGCCGCATAGGTAGAAGAGCGGCGTCAAAATAGCCTGAAAAGGGGAGAATACTGGTCAAAGCGGAGAATTTGAATCCCGGCTAAGTCTGGAATATACTGCCAATAGGTCTTCATGGGTTGAGCAGTTCATTCTTTGTATGCACTCCTAGAACTAAGGCAGGATGAGTTCAAATCGCCTTGCTGGAATTAGGTAAGCGACGCGACAGCACGCGACAGCACGCGACCGCGTGCTTAGCGCAGGTACTTCGACACAGCAGATGCGATGGGGAAAACGGTGGTATTCTGCCAGTTCTGTGGGAGGAGAAGCGATACGGGTCATATCACTGAGCACACTCGTTCCTGCACCAAACAGAAATCGAAATGTGAGGACTGTGGACAGGAGGTCGTCAGGATTCGAGATCATCGTTGCACGTATGCCTTATTTGAAATTATCTTTATAGCTTGTCTGACTATTTCAGTTCGTTCCCCGCCTTGAAAAAGTACGACTGGACATCAAAGTGTCCCGATCACTTTACCTACGGCCTTGTCACTCTTAATAGTATGAATGACCAAACTAGATCCCTGTGGAACTATAGGATACCTTCCTTACTCCCATCGACATCGTCATCAACATCGACATCGACATCATCGTCAAGCCCCGATCTCATTCTATGGGCGGCGGTTTTTGCCTCGATCATGAAGAATAATACGTATCACGTATATGAGGGCGGAAAAGCTCCATCCCTTGAGTTATCGGATCTACCAGCTATGCGTGGTCGAGAG
>JAJDFE020000425.1:0-32665 GCA_021527465.2 Geoglossum glabrum | reverse complement strand
CCGAAGTGCCTCCATCGTCTATAAGCCGTCACACTACTAGCTAAGCCCTAAGATCCACGCTACGGTCTTACAATTATCTTAACTCTTTCTGCCACCGGCTACATCATCTGCTACCGACAATGTTATCTGCTACCAGTGATATTGTCGGATTGGTATCTATTACTTTCAGAAGTTACTCTTCTGGTATATCGCTTTTGTAGTGATGTCTTTATCAATGGAGATAGGAAGCTATTTCCATTATTGGCTTGGCAGTTGTATATGGTTATAGATATTGCTTGCTTATGAATCATGTCGTCTTTATGAAGGTCTGACGTCATTGCGCCGTCTGGCAGTTGGAAGCGGTTTTGAAAGTTCGATACGACTATGGGCCTTCTTTGTAGAAGCTTCATTGCTAGTGCCTTATATTTGTATAGAGTCTTACATTATGGTTAAGGCCTATGTAGAGGTTCAAGGGCTTTGTGCAAGGTTCGTAGGTCTGACGATAAGCTCATGCAGCTCGGTGAGGCTCGTAGAAGCTAGATTAGAGGCTCAGATTAGAGACTCATAACAGCTATCGAAGAGCCGACTGAACCATGTATTTAAGTAGTCTACTGCCCATAGTAGGATGAGCAGCAATTAGTTCTTTACTCTACAGAATCAAGAGTACTTCTACTGATCCAAACTTTGTTACATTGTCTCTAAGAATACTTTACGACAAATTTATGCTGAAGATTCTTTGTCATCTCTAAGCCATCATATTACTAGTTTAAGATCTATGCTATGGTCTTATAGCAATATTGAGCTATGGGGCATTTCATATCCCCCCCCACTGTTAAATTAGGCTATCCGTGCCTGCTCTTACCCTGTCAGGAAGAGATAATTACTATATGATATCATATGTCACAAATATTAGTATTAATGGTTTTATTGTTAGAAGTTAATAGAGTTTTTAAGCGATTAGCCAACTGCATATCTGGCCAAAATGCAGCAGTTCATCTATGATAAATATGACCAATTAGAAGTTTCTATTTTATGTATTTGCTATATTCTTGACTATGAGTAGTAGTCTTAAATGAAAATACAGAATTAAGCACTTGAGCAAAATACAACTCTATAGAATGCTTGGCAAGGCATCTAGAAGACCTGAAGTACAGAACAGTTAGTTTTCCTTGATGAGTCTAATATGAATAAATGGACCAGTGATAGGAAGTACAGATGGTCACTAATTGGTTTAATATATACTCAATCGAGATTTATTCAATACTTTAAATGATGGAGTATTCTACTAATACTTGTGATTGATAAATATTTTAATCATATTATTCATCAAGGTATTATTACAACTGATTTATTCATAGAATTTGTAGAAGAGAGAGCATTGCTCTATTGTTTACCATATCCTAATACATGATCTAACTAATTGTAAGGCACTAGCAATGAGGCTCCTACAAAGGAGGCTTATAGCTATGTCGGACTTCCAAAACCGCTTCCAACTACCAGGCGATGCAACGACATCAGACCTCTACAAAGACGACATGATTCATAAGCAAGCAACATCTGCAACCGCATACAACTGCCAAGCAAACAATGGAAGTAGCTTTCTACATCTATTGACAAAGATATCACTATGAAAACGGTATGCTAGAAGAGCAACTTCTGAAAGCAGTCGATACCAAACTGACGACATTGCCAGTAGCAGATAACATTGCCAGTAGCAGACAGAGTTAAGATAATGAGAGTCAGATCAGAGAACGAGGTACCTGTCGAGGAGTCAGCTGAACCATGTATTTAAGCAATCCGCTGCCCATAATAGAATGGGTAGCAATTAGTTCTTCTTACATTACAGAATTAAGAGTACTTTTGTTGATCCAACTTCGTTATATTGTCTCTAAGAATACTTTACGACGACTCTATTGTCAGAGCCTAGACGGTTGGTCGCAGGTGCTCGTGCTCGGCAGAGGGTAGGCGGGTGTACGGGTGGTACTACGAACTATGTGGTTCGTATGGGTTCGTGGTCCGCGGAGGTGGTAGTGGAGATATAGCTCTATTCTAATGACGTTCTATGTACAATACGTGTGTTGACCGATGAGGTTGCAAGAGGCATCCTCGTCGGTCTCTAATAGGGGTTCGCGAGCCGCGAACCTTGGCGGTGCGAGCATGGCTCGCTCCGCGGTCCGAGCTCTCGTATGGCCGTTACATCTATGCCGAAGATCCTCTATTGTCTATAAGCCGTCACACTACTAGCTAAGCCCTAAGATCTATGCTACGGTCTTATAGTTATATTGTCTCTAAGAATACTTTACAACGACTTTACGCCGAAGATCCTCTATTGTCTATAAGCCATCATATTACTAGCTAAGCCCTAAGATCTATGCTACAGTCTTATACTAATCTTTAATAATGTATCAATTCATAAAAGTTATAAGAGTTATCTCTTACAAGAACCTCTAAGGTGATTATAGCAATATAATGCTGTCTGGTTGGTTAGATACTGTGGTATAACAGTGGGCTGATATAAATATATATATATCTATATAAGATATTAAGTTCTACTAAAGGTTGCGAGCAACCTAATAAGTAGGTTACTGATAAACATAATATCAGAAAGCAAGAAGATTGATTCTAGTATATAAAAGAATTGATTACTAGCCTTCTTCTGAGGTTCAGTCAATCAACTAAGTATAGTTGTTACGAGCCTCTGATCTAAGCCTCTAATCTAGCCTCTATGAGCTTCACCGAACTGCATGAGCTCATTGCCAGACCTACAAACCTCGTGCAAAGCCCTCGAACCTCTACATAAGCCTTAACTATCAGGGCCTAGACAGTTGGTCACAGGTGCTTATGCTCAGCATGTGGTCGATGGGTGTACGGCAGTACTACAAACTATGTGGTTCGTATGGATTCATGATCCGTGGAGATGATGATGTGGATATAGTTCTATTCTAATGATGTTCTATGTACAATACGTGTGTTGACTGATGAGGTTGCAAGAGGTATCCTCATTAGTCTCTAATAGGGGTTCGCGAGCCGCAAACCTTGGCGGTGCAAGCATGGCTCGCTCTGCAGTCCGAGCTCTCATATGGCCATTACATTAACCATAATACAAGACTCTACACAGACCTCAATTAAGCTTACTGCCTAACGGACCTACGAATGGGCCATATTATAAGCTATTACCATTCATAGTATAGCCAACGAGCCCAACCACAGCTGGTATGGCTCGTGACAATTTGCGGTGGGTTCAAGAGCTCCTCTCTCTCATGTATATGAACGTAAGGTCTCCTTCTATACCTCCTCTTCTCTTTAGCTTTGAATCGTTGAATAGAAGTAGTCCTATCTTGCTTTCCAAGCACCTGGAATCTATGTTCATGACAATAGAAATCTGACATCATTGTGTCATCCAGCAGCTGGAAGTGGTTTAGGCAGTCCAATGCAACTATGAGTCTCCTTTATGAGAGTCTTATTGCTAGTGCCTTACAACTGATCACTGACCTTTTAGCAAGGCCAGCTACAAGCTATTACATGCGAAGTAATTCTGAAGCATGCCTGCTTACCCTGCTGGCCATTAGTCATAGAACGTGGTCTCATTGCAGACCAGCTACTACAGCGCAACTCCCTGACATAATGTGCTGGTAGTACTTCCTCTTTCCAATAAATACTCGGACCCTGATACCCCTGCCAGCGCAGCTCAGCACCTGCTCAAGCAGGGGCTGCCAATAGTGTGCCCGCACATACGGAGCGTGGCCCCTTCCCGTCACTGGCGCCATTGTATGCTTGATTCTCGAGTTCCCTTAAATAGCCTAAATATGGATTTTAGGGTCCAACAGTTGTGTTCACAGACGATTTCCGATGCCAGGACACCGCGACCGGATCACGCCTGTTATTGGTTAGCGCTTCTCTGGATACCCGAACCGACGAGGCTCTATGGGAGGCACAAGTTTCCTACTAGTGTATTACAGAAGGCCTAGACTGAATTTTCTCAATAGATCTAGGCCAAATTGCCTCTTGCAGAAGAACTTGGAAAGTTTGATAGAGAAGGATTTTGGCAGAAGACAGGTAGATCTAGATTGCGGAGATTATTATAATGAACTAGAGCTGGTTGAGGTCTGAATTTAGATTAAGAATGCTATGTAGACAGCCCTTGCCTTGGCTATGAATGAAGAGAAGAAAATGTCTTACAAGCATTTGGAAGCTGTTCTTCATGCGATTGACGGCTTCGACAGCGACTTTAAAGGATCAGGCCAGGTTGAAAATTTGAGTTTGTATACATAACAATCAGGCAGAATCGCAGACCTCCTAATCCAGAATAATAGGCATTTTGTGTGCTTCTCATTACTCGAATGTTGTAGCGTACGGCTGAGTCGCGCTGCAAGAATATGGTCGGGGGCAATAGACTCCATTCTTGTAAGAGCCTGGGGTCGGGGTGGAGCTGCGTATTCACATTCTTTTAGCGCGATAATTCTTATAATGCGAGATTTTTGCAGCGCGAACTCGACTGTATGTCTGTAACTAACCCTTTATTTTTTCATATTTTACTATTGTTGCTGTAGGTAGTGTTCACGGGGGGTTTCTACTTTGTGCTTTGTGCGGGACTCAGTTCTGAAAAGGGGAGGAACGACTGCCGACTACTATGGTATACGACCACACGACCTCAGGATCGCACGACTGCAAAATCGCATTACTGAGTAGCTCAGAGAACGATATGGTGCCCGCAAGAATAATTGCCCCAATAACAACTACCTCAACGGTAGGGAAACACACATATCCAATTCGACTCTCGGCGCGGATCCCCGCTTTTGATCCTTGCCTTCATCTGTCTGTTGCTGTGCTTCCCTAGGACGGCTGTGGTTTGCCTGGGCCGCGCACAAACGATCCACTGCCTCCACACCTCCCCCAGCCGCCCCCCAGACCACCGTCTCTGCTGCTCCGGGTGCCGTCTACGTGACGGCACTATAAGTCGGGCCGCTCTGTAAGAATATGGTCGGGGCAATGGACTCCATTCTTATAGTAAGAGCCTGGGGTCGGGGTGGAGCCGCGTATTCATATTCTTATAACGCGGGATTCTTGCAGCGCGATTCGACTCTCCTCTTCTCCCCCAAACTCGGCGCCTGTTGACATCCTACCCCACGCCCTTGATGCCGCCCTTGCCCCGCCTATCCCGTCGAACGGAGACTTGGAGGGCGAGGGGTAAGGGAACTTTCTATCTTTCAGCCACTCGTTCCTACTAACACTATCTTGTAGTTATCGAGGGGAGGGGATAGAGCTCTCGGCTCTTCCTCGATTCCCCCCCCCCTCTTTGCGTCCGCCTCTTCTCTCCCTTGTGTCCCCGACCGGAAGTTCGTCCGCCTTCCTCTCTCTGGCTACCGCCCCAGAGACCGCAGGCCGCATGACGCGTAGGCAAAAGAGCTAAAAGAGCGAATGAGGCTTCGTACCAAGGTAAGATAGTGCATTCGGTTCATCGTATCGATTAACAAAGGCTTTACTCACCATCGGTAGGTCGATTTCTTACTTTCCTTGCTCTTCTTTTGTTGAGTTATTTTTCTCAAGAGAATATTAATTCTCAATAATTCAATCTCCCATTTATCGGCTGGATCAATTCATACCAGAGATGGTGTCCTGTTGCATCCGCCTTGATACCTCTATGAATCAAGTAGTCTGAGTGTTTGAGAGGTTCGTAGAACAAGGAAGCTGGAGCACTTGGGAACAAGACAACACTGTCATGATTCCAGAGCCATTCAGCTTCCTGGCTCGACCTGGTGTCAGTCGGAAAATCGATATGGAGTACGACCTTTACCGCTATCACTATCGCTCCTTGCCCGGCCGCTCTCATCTCGACTGGCTGCGGAATATGTTCTGTAGCATTATTCAGTAGACCATTCAACAGGATCTGGTATGGTGTGCTGTGAGGTGGCGTCCGCCTGCTACACCGCACAACAGTCCTAGCCCGCATTAAGGCGAGCCCCTACAGACGGGAAGGGCACCGGACGTTCCTTATGAGAGCCTATGAGTGTGTACATTTCTAGCTTGTTTTTCTGCCTGAAACTTATTGGGCTGAATTTGAAGCACCAACATGAGATAGGATGTGAAGGATGAAAGTGGTGGTGGAATGTGGCTGGGTGAGCATCACCTCTAAAGCGGCGCCTGCTGGATGATAGTGCCAAGACCGCTCCGAATGCCGCCCGCAGGCAGACATTCGGAGATACAGTTCGGGCCTCCACAAGGCTGTGTCGAGAATGCGTTGTATAAATTCAAAGATATCGTTCAGAAGAACCATCCTCATTCTTTAACCCTACGACATTCGCTGACTCAGTATTCAAGCTCTGCTACCGGTCGATTTGCAGCAAGCACTTTTGTGTCGTAGCCCCTCCGGAGGTTAGGCGGTAGCTCGAGAGTGTTGAGCCTCTCTTCGTCGTTAGTCTCACCCACAGTTGTTCATGATTAGATAAAGTTGTAAGCTGAGCGATGGGGGTGCTTAACACTACTATAAGGAAGCGAGCCAGATCTTAACTTTCCAACTTGCCAGTAATCTAAAGAAGATGGAAGGCGTGATTGTTGCCCAGCAGCTGATAAAGCTTACGCTCGGGCTTGCGCGCAAGCACATGGAAATTGGGACATCACGGTTTGACGATGCTGAACTACTATCAATATCCCAAAAGATATATACTTTCGACGGGACACTCCGGGCTCTACAGACCTATTTGCAAATCGATGAAAAGGATGAAGCAAGACTTCAAACCTTAAATCATCTCGCAGAGCCCCTTAACCAATGTAAGGAAGCGTTAGGACTTCTCTCTGACCAGTTAGGAAAGCCAATGTCTTTCAAAAAGCATCTCAAGGGGGAACGCTTTGACAGAAAGTTGAAAAAGTCTTTGTCGGTTATCGAGAATGCACGGGAGGTAATTGAACTAGCTCTTCTATCCGACCAGCAGTAGGTCTTACTATATACGCTCTTTACATCCTCCTGAATCATGCTGATTTCCATTACAGTACTATACTCAAAGCTGTAGAGCAATATCTGGTAGCGGTCGCTGAAGATATTCGCGACATTCACACGATGTTGAACGAGAATAGAAAACAACTTGCAGAGATTGAAAACAGCTCTCAAGAGCTCAAACTCTCACACGAGCAAGACAGGGTTATTCGATGGCTTCAATATACCGACCCATATACAAATCATACTGCGGCATGCGAGTTGCACGAACCAAGGACGGGGAACTGGCTGCTTCAATCGGACGACTTTACAATGTGGAAGTGGGAATCCAAGAAATTTCTCTGGCTCCATGGAATTCCGGGTTGTGGCAAAACTGTACTTTCTTCTACAGTTGTAGAAGACGTTAAGACCATCTGCAAGAACGATTCTCAGTGCCAATACGCCTTTTATTATTTTGATTTCAGCGACTCTAAGAAGCGGGAAGTAGCTGGCTTACTCCGTTCGATCCTTACGCAGCTGGCCTCTCGAGACCCAAAAGCGCTAAAGGAGGTTGAAAACCTCTATAACCAGAATGATCATGGAAGGCAGCAACCAGACAAGAAGAGTCTTCTCCCAGTAATACTATCAGTATTACGGGATTCTTTAAGGGCGTACCTTATTATCGATGCCTTGGACGAGTGTTCCCAGCAGGGAGAGGTGCTAAAGATACTCTCCGATATCCACAGGCGGTGTCCAGAAGTCAACATTCTAGTAACTAGTCGGAAGGAACACGATATCGGATTAGTACTCGATGGTCCTAATGGTCTTGCAAGCAGCAGCATTGACATTCAGCAAACAGTAGTTGACGCCGACATCAGGATTTATATCAAAGCCTGTCTTGCTAAAGATATGAAGTTAAGAAATTGGTCGTTAAAAGTCAAAGAAGAGATGGAAGACGCATTGGTAAGAGGAGCACATGGGATGTGAGTAGGATACTTAAATCATGTGCGATTGAAGAAAAAAAAAAGCAAAACCACTAATAAAAATAGGTTTCGATGGGTTGTGTGCCAACTGGAGGTCCTTCGCAAATGTTTAAGGCTCCCTGCACTGCGACGGAAGCTAAAAGAGCTACCTGAAACTCTCGATGAGACCTATAATCGAATTTTACTCAGTATTCCCGAGGAGTACTACCATGAGGCGTATGCCATACTGCAGTGGCTGGCGTATTCAAGGCGTCCAATGAGTCTGGCAGAAATAGCTGAAGCTACCACTGTGGATCGAGACAACCAAGCCTTTGATACACAAAACAGAATGCTCAACATCTCCGACACTCTCAGTGTTTGTTCTAGCCTAGTGACTTTATCAGAAGGGGGAGCTGCGCTCAGGAATAATCAGACCAAAGGGACGGGAGAACTACGGCTGGCGCACTATTCAGTCAAGGAATATCTAGTCTCTAGGCGGATCCAGAATGGCCGAGCAAAAAAATTTGCTATCAAAGAGACTGAGGCACACGAATATATGGGAGAAGTATGTCTCATATACCTGCTACACTTCAACAGGCCTGATTCGATATACGTGGACGCTTGGGTAGACTACCCATTTCTTCAGTACGCAGCTGAATTTTGGTATGGCCACCGTCGAGCTGTTTTAGATGCTTCATCCGAAATCAAGGGTTTATGTACGGCGTTATTTGATACTAAGCTCGGCTCCCAGTTTATAAATTGGCTCAGGTTGCATGACCCAAGGATATCTTGGTCAGGAATAGATCTGGGGAGGGAGGTTAGGGTAGCTACTGCACCACTTTACTACGCATGCCTGCTTGGTATTCTCGAGGTAGTGGAGAAGCTGCTCGCCGCCGGTGCCGACGTCAATGCTACTGCTAGTGATTGGGGTGGTCAAACGGCGCTGCAGGCAGCTTCAGGAGACGGCCATCTCGAGGTCGTGGAGAGGCTGCTCGCCGCTGGCGCCGATGTCAATGCTAGTGGTGGTGGTATAAGTGGTCGGGCGGCACTGCAGGCGGCTTCAGGAGGTGGCTATCTCGAGATTGTGGAGAGGCTGCTCGCCGCTGGTGCCGATGTCAATGCTGCTGCCGCTGGTTGGGGTGGTCTGACAGCACTGCAGGCAGCTTCGGGAGTCGGTCACCTCGAGGTCGTGGAGAGGCTGCTCGCCGCTGGTGCCGATGTCAATGCTGCTGCTGCTACTGGGGCTGGTCGGACAGCGCTACGGGCGGCTTCAGGAGGTGGCCATCTCGAGGTCGTAGAGAGGCTGCTCGCCGCTGGCGCCGACGTCAATGCTGGTGGTAGTAGTGACAGAGATGGTTGGACGGCGCTACAGGCGACTTCAAGGAGTGGCCATCTCGAGATTGTGGAGAGGCTGCTCGCTGCTGGTGCCGACGTCAATGCTGGTGGTAGTGGTAATTGGGGTGGTCGGACGGCGCTACAGGGGGCTTCAGAGGGCGGCCATCTCGAGATTGTGGAGAGGTTGCTCGCTGCTGGTGCTGATGTTAATGCTGCTGTTGCTACTAAGGGTGGTCTGACAGCACTGCAGGCAGCTTCGGGAGTCGGTCACCTCGAGGTCGTGGAGAGGCTGCTCGCCGCTGGTGCCGATGTCAATGCTGCTGCCGCTGGTTGGGGTGGTCAAACGGCGCTGCAGGCGGCTTCAAAGGGCGGCCATCTCGAAGCCGTGGAGAGGCTGCTCGCTGCTGGTGCCAACGTCAACGCCGGCGGTAGTAGTGATAGAGATGGTCGGACGGCGCTACAGGCGGCTTCAGCGGGTGGCCATGTCGAGATTGTGGAGAGGCTGCTCGCTGTTGGTGCCGATGTCAATGCTGCTGTTGCTACTAAGGGCGGTCGGACGGCTCTGCAGGCGGCTTCAGAGGGCGGCCATCTCGAGGTCGTGGAGAGGCTGCTCACCGCTGGCGCCGACGCTAATGCTGCTGTTGCTACTGAGGGTGGTCGGGCGGCGCTGCAGGCGGCTTCAGGGGGCGGCCATCTCGAGGTCGTGGAGAGGCTGCTCGCTGCCGGTGCCGACGTCAATGCTGGTGGTGGTGGTAATTGGGGTGGTCGGACGGCGCTACAGGTGGCCTCAAAGGGAGGCCGTCTCGAGGTCGTGAAGAGGCTGCTTGCTGCTGGTGCCAACGTCAATGCTGGTGGTAGTAGTGATAGAGATGGTCGGACGGCGCTACAGGCGGCTTCAGGGGGTGGCCATCTCGAGATTGTGGAGAGGCTGCTCGCTGCTGGTGCCGATGTCAATGCTGCTGTTGCTACTAAGGGCGGTCGGACGGCTCTGCAGGCGGCTTCAGGAGGCGGCCATCTCAAGATCGTGGAGAGGCTGCTCGCCGCTGGCGCCGATGTCAGTGCTGCTGCTGCTGCCGGCTGGGGTGGTTGGAGGGCTGGTCGGACGGCGCTGCAGGCGGCTTCAGGAGGCGGCCATGTCGAGATCGTGGAGAGGCTGTTAGCCGCCGGCGGTATTAAGGGTGATCAGAAGGCGCTGCAGGCGGCTTTTGAATACGGCCATCTCGAGATCGTGAAGAAGTTGCTCGCTGCTGGCGCCGACGTCAATGCCACTGCTGCCGGTATTGTGGGTGATCGGACGGAGCTGCAGGCGTCTCTAGGAGGCAGCCATCTCGAGGTCGCAGAAAGGTTGCGTAAATCTACCAATGCGGGCTCCTTATAAACCATCCTCGTCCACCCCACCCACCACCATAGCCCCCACTTATCTTTTATATGTAAATTCCTCTCTAAAGTTCTAACGAGCATGTAATTGGCGCGATGTCTTTTTATGTTCTATGATGTTTTTACAATGTTTGCGGCGCTTGTGACATGGATCAGTAATTGTTGGAATGTGTTCTATCTGCCGGATGGATGTATAAATAAAAGCTTCTCGATTGCGAAGCATACTGCAACTTGTCACTATTCTATCTCGACCTCCATATAATCCTCGAGAGTAATAGAGTAACGAACTAGATAAATATTTGAAGACCAGAATATTCCGAGGAATAAAGTGGAGTTTTTTTTCTTCTGTGGGAGAGGGGAGGGGGGAGATCGACATAATTTTACGGGTTTAAATTACACGCAACGCAGGCTCGTGACCAAAGTCGAATGATAACGGGCCAAAGTCGAAAGATAGCGGGCTACAGCCGAATGATAGCGGGCTGCAGTCGAATAATAGCCAGGTACCCAACACCCCCCATTTCTGGGGCTGAGTCCATTTTCAGTGCAAGGTCCACCTGGGCTGTGTTTGGAGCGCCGGCGCGGGATGTAGACGATGAAGTGGTGCGGGGTGGGGCTCACCCGGCTCACCCTTTAAAGCGGCGCCTGCGCTTGGTCGTACTCTCCAGCCAAGAAAAGTGCAAACTGCGGCGACTCCAGAGGGTGAGCAATGCCGCCCTGTGCTCGCGCGACCGGGCGAGCTAGTGTACTCGCATCTAGTTTTGCTAGTCTCATCACTCCTGTATCCAGCCGTTACGTTGATGTCAAGGCCTTCCCACCGTTCTAGTTTTCCGGTCCGCATTCAACAATGCTCACCGCCCGGGTGGGATGGAAATTGAGGCGGATATTACCCGTCACGCTCGAGTCTGAAAAACCCGGCTATGACCCGGTACACTGGAACGGCACAATACGAGCTGTCCACATGCGGGAGCGGGGTTTCGCCCAATATCGACAGCTCAAATAGCCTTGCGATCCTTCTCAAGTCTCTGGATTCAAATGAGTATTTGGAAGGTTGCTTGAACCTAACCATCATGAAAGGAGCATTCCTGTTAATCGCTATCGTCCTCACTATAAAATTATCTCGTGGTGAAACCGCGTCGTCTCCAAGCTTCGGTCGGGCCTTCTCCGCCCAGGGTCAGATAATTCTTCCCGACCGTATTGCAGACCAGTTCTCCAACTTCACGGTCGAATGGGACCTGCATAGCGGCTTCAAGTTTGATCGTCGGCAACGGCAATGCGTGAACCCAGGTTATGGTATGCGATTCCAAAGACAGGAGGATCAACTAACTCGCTATCTTCACAGAATATACTAAGATATATTTGCAAATTCTAGTCCCCTGCGCTTCAGGAGCTGGCTGCTGCCCAGCCGGAGATAACTGTGTTCCCGGAGGCTGCTGCCCGGCCGGCGAGCAGGAGTGTGGCAGTAACAAATGCTACAATCCCAAGACCTCCAAGTGCTGCGCAGACGGAGATGGGGCCTGTCTCCTCAATTACGACTGCGTTGGGGGTGGATGCTGTCCGGCCGGGCAGCAGCCTTGCGGCAGTACCAAATGCTTTGACCCAAAGACCGATATATGCTGTCAGAGCGGTGGCCAAGTCTGGGCCTGTCCAGCATCGAAAGAATGCTGTAGTGTGGGGTTTTGTTTCAACTCTGCCACACAGCGATGTTGTCAAGAAGGTGCATGCCCCGAGGAAGATAGTTGCTGTCTGAATGAGTGTTGCAGGCCGATAGCATACTGTGGTTCGAACGGTTATTGCTCCGGGTGCCCTCTGGTAGCCACAAAGACTGTGACCACAACAATGGACTATACAATCAGGATGGTGACAACGGTAATCATCACAGAAACTCCCGAACCACTGGAATTCACTTGTGTGCCCTTGACAGTGACCAATAGCGCAAACGAGACACTGCAGCTGGACACAGGCTGCTCATTCTCATTCATCCCACCCAGCACCAGCAGTTCCACTAGGCCCTTAAGGCCGAGGCAGTTCTCCTGTTTGCCCACTCGAACAACTACCACAACAGTGACGATAACAAACACGAGAACGTCTCTCAGTACTATGACGAAAACAGTTTTAGCTCAGGAATCCGAGTCGGGATTCTCTTGCCCACCGATGACGGTCACAAATCAGGCTGGAGACGAACTCTCGCTAGATGAATCCTGCGCACTGGAATTCTCACCAGCTCCTGCAAGCAGAAGCATTGACAGCAGCAGCGCGCCAGCACAAACAAGCGAGAAGTCGGCGGCTGAGCCAAGACACAGGGCTACTGCATCCGTCTGGGGAGTTGTGGTTATAGCATCGTTGGTAATCATGATATAGGATTCAAGAACTGTTCTCCTACCCATTTAGTGGCGGGCATGCTGCGCGGAAGCTTGCGTGCTCCAGCTGGTTACACTATATACCAGGTCTCATTTCACGGGAGTGAGGGGCCTGCTGCTTAGTTTGCCTCTACTGCACAGAGTAGCTCAATGTCTGAGTATGCAAGCAGGATGCTTTTCTATGGACGATAACCATAACTGAGTTGCCATGACTTACGATGAAGACAAATATCAAGCTTTGGAAAAAGACAAGCATACCTTTGATCCCGTAAAACTGTAGGGTTGCGACTTCCATCTTGGACCTCGGGAGGCTTAACAAAACACTAGATGCTGCTAGATGTTGCTCCAAAAAAGCCTGAAGGTATTGCCACAACGTATCTGTTCCAGTCTACTCGCGACAGTTGACCTGTCGCGCGACTAGACCGGTTGGGCTGTGACTTGTCCAGTGATGTGAATGGACTGTCTGGGCACGACACGTCTAGTCCAGTCGCGACATGTCCCGTTGGAGAGGGTAAACTCGCTGCTGCCCACAATTCTCTTATTCTTCCTACCAAACTATCTCAATACATTATGGCAGCTATGCACAGTATTCCTGTACCAAGCATCACTTCTGTACCAAGCAGCACTCCCGCATAAAAACAAGTCAAGAGCCGGGACGGCAATTTGATCTCAGAGACTTGTCCTATTGTGCATACACTTCATAAGTATAATTTACATCAATATAAAACACATTATATCAAGTCTAGACTTACAAATGAAATGAAAAGCAAACCATTTTCTGATTTTTGCATTGGAATATCAAAGGAATATCAAAGGAAAAAAAAAAAAAAAAAAAGGCTTGGAGTTGTTTTGGAGAAATGTTATCTGGACTGATAAGAATAAGACAAGTATTATTTATTATCTTGATTTGTCGCCGAGGTACTGTGCAAGTATGGAAAAAAAAAAAAAAAAACCCTGAAGAGTAAGTAGTTTGGTCTGATGGTTATGAAATCATAATAGAAAAAAAAAAAAAAAAAAACTTCTGAGCTTGTGTTTATCATGCTCAAAATTCTGTTTTTTTTTTTTTTTTTGAATGCTGGGATTGCATATTTATTTTGGCCTAGTAATTCATTAGATCTAAATGCTATTGAGCCATGTTGGCCATGAATGAAAAGAAGGACTATAAGAAAGGATGCATCAACAAGATGGCAGGATATAGAGAAGAAATGATTAAAGTATTGGAAGAACCCGGAATAGTCAAAGATTCAGGCTTGGGTTGGGCATGTTCCGGCTCATATTGACTAGATCACTTTGCTTGAGGGGGGTAACAACTACAAAGAAGGAAGAGACTATATCTAATGTATCTCTATTTGGTTCTTCTATTTCTTCTGCTTCTTCTTCTCGTTAGAACGATAGTCGGGAGGCTTTAACTGGGCTTAGGCACCTGGCTCCTAAGCGACAAGACCCCGCGACTGTTTTTCGCTGTCCTCTGTAAATTGAATAGAATTGCATCTGCGCCCTTAAGTAGATTGCCTGGTTGCACAGCGACCCCTATACCGCAAACCTGTTTGATCGCTACCTCCAACAGAGACTACAGGCGCCATTGATCGCTACCTCCAACGGAGACTACAGGCGCCATCGACATTTCCTTCAGCAGTCTCATGAACCCCTCAGGGGCATAGATATCCCAGATTTCTGTCGCGTATTCCAGAGGAGTTTGCCCCCTCTCATTTTTTGCACTGAAGTCCAAATCTTGGCCAAAATGACGAATCAGCGCTCGCAGGATATTTTCGTTACCTATCAGGGCTGCTACATGCAGATCAGTTTGCCCGCTTCTGTCGCCTACGGTGAGGCCCTGGCTATACTTTGGCCTCTTCGTAAGAACGAACTCAACGGTCGCAGCGTTTTCGCTCCAGATTGCATTGGTTAACGCTGTCCACCCGTCTAAACCGGGCGAGTTGATGTCGGCACCGTTTCTAATCAAATACTCTGCCACTTCCAACCATGATTTACCTATGGCAAGGTGAATTAGCGAATCCGAACTATCGTTCTTCTCATGGATGTCTGCTCCAGCTTCTATCAAGCATTCCATAGACTCAATGCTGAAGCTGGCACCCCTGAAACTTGAGGTGCAATTCAATGGTGTGTCGCCTTCGCAGTCTCGTTCGTTTACATCAAAGTCATTCTCGATAAGAATTCGAAGACATTCCGCGTTCAGCCCACCTCGGAAACCGAGAAACAGGGTGTTGCTTCCATCTCTGTCTATGACATGAAGATCTGCCCCCTCACGGAAGAGAGTTAAGAAATCATCAGACAAGCCGCGCATAGCTGCCCAATGAATAGGTGTACGTCCATACGCGTCGAGGCGATTAAGGCACCTTTTATAAGTTGTATCCTCTAGGTACATGGCCAGTGGTTTGCTGTTTTCCGGTCGTTCGAGAAGTACCCGATGGAGGGGTGAAAGCTCACACAGGGACTCAAGCCAATCATAAGGTTCCTCATCCTCGAAAAATAGCCGGAATATCTTCTTGTGATTGTCACTCACACCATTCACAAACGTCGAAAATGCAAGATACTCTATAGCGGTCCTAGCAACAACAGCACCTCTGGTCAGCCATTCTACCTCGTAATATAGACTGTGAGACCACCATTCAGTCGTATGTGGGATGGTGCTCACAAGTTATAATCATTTGCTAGGGTGGGGTCCGCATTGCTAGAGATGAGCAGCTTGCAGATGTCATATTGCCCTGCGTCGACGGCCATCTAGGAAGCAGTCAATAACGCATCAAACCTGGGGAGAAGTGGTTGATCCCTCACATGTAATAACGTCCAGCCATCACTATATTTACTGTCGTTCGGACAGGATTTCTCACTATAGAGCAATGTTTTAACGCCGTTTATTTGACCGCTTTGAATGAGAGAACGCATCGGAAAATAATTGGGTAGGAGAGGGCGCGTAGCAACCTTGACTCGAAACAAAGGTCCAAACCGCAAACTATATTCATAAACCGTGCGTCTGGTCGCAGCGCCTAAACATGGCTGGTAGGCCAGAGATCCCCTAGAACAAGTCTCCAAGGAGTCGTTGCAGACGACTTGTTGAGCGGATCTGAATACTCCTATGGCACCGGCATCGGCAAGCCAAGCGACAATCTTGTTTCACGATCGGACATACGCTGATCATGATAAAGGACCTTAGGTACTCCTTTGCTTGGACAAATGGTGTGGGTGCTGAAACCGGGCTCTGGCTAGGAGGAATTCCAGCCCCGACTAGCATAGGTTGGTGCATGGGCGAGTCGACAGTATGACTCTCGGCGTCGAAAGAAGCCATTCTATCTCCAGTTCCCTCCCTGTCACCATCTTGGTGACCATCCTGGCGTCGGCGTTGCTCGTTGAGAAGTTCCTCGGCTTACCCCGAACTTCCTCGATCATACCCCGAACCTCCGCGATGTTTTCAACATAGATCTGGTTCATTGTTTGTTGCTGCTCAATGCCTTTGACGCAGAGCTGAACAGCATGTATATCTGTCCTAAATGTCGAGGTTAGAGGCTTTCTTTTATATAGAAAAACAGGATAACTGACGTATTAGCTGTGAGCAAAATAGTCTGTAAAATGCTATGGTTCGCTTGTAAAGAACTCCGAAGACGATAGAATTTTTCCCGGTTCCTCGATATCCATCTCGCTATCTGGATTCTTCTCAATCCACCACCCCCGGCTGTCCCTCTCTTGAACTCTTGAATCATATCGTTCATATCGCCCATGTCGCGTGTACAGCCCTGGATAACGTGCCCAAGTTCGTTGCGAGAAGTCCGAGAATCCCATCATCGATCTTCCTTTTTACCGTGGTGATGAGCATCCCAAAGCTACTGATTTCGTTGGAGAGTGCCGCTATCTCACTCGGCGTATCTCTGGCCGTTTCGATTAAACGGCGCAGGCTACTCGACACCTGAGTTGTGACACCCACTAATCCCACAATGAGGCCCGCTATTTCTGCCATGGTAGGGATTTGGTGACCGGCTGGCCAACAAGCAAAAGTCGGTGGATGGGGCAAGTGATCTTATAAGACTAAGATCCCAAGGCCAGTCGTAACTAACCAAGTAGATACGTAGCAAGCACCGTACCCCGTACCCCGCATCCAGCAGTCTAAGAGCTATAGCTGTTTTCGCGAAACAGATTCATTTTCATGAAACTGTTTCGCAGTCGAGCCTCGTAAAAAATAAATTAATTTCCCTCCCAACAATCTGAATTCCTTTGCAAAAACTCTCAAAATGCCTCCTGAATGATCGTCAACTCAAGGTGGACTTCGTAGAGGCCAAAGGGTTCGATCCCAGAGTACAAGAGCTCAGCAGAACATACCTGATGCCACTACCTCATGTACATCACCTGGTCAATGTTGGAGAGACTAGGTATTGCGTATAGCATTGCCAAAGCCGTGGAATACCTACACTCCGTTGAAGTACTCATAAAGCATCTGTCCGACAATACCGTTCTTCTGTCCTCAGATTATGGTACGGTCACGTCGTGCTTGGCTAACTTAGAGAGGGCTCGGCTTGTGTGTTTGCTCTCATTCATGAATTGAGAAGGGTACCCAACACCCTTTTTTCCTGGGGATGTAAAAGATGAAGTGGTTGGTATGCTTGCGCGAATTCCGAGTGAGCACGACCCAGACCCACCCAAGGTTTTAAAGCGGCGCCTGCTCGGTGAGGCACTCGGTCGTTCTCTCCAGCCAAGATAAGTGCAAACTGCGGCAAACTCACCCCGAATCTAGAGGGTGAGCGATGCCGCCCTGTGCTCGCGCGGCTGGGTGACATCGCCACTAAGCCTAATTGAGGGCCTTGATACATAATCGAGCCCCTCGATGTGACCATTTATAAGCCTAATAAGAGCAGCAAGATTGTGAGATATGACTTAGAAGGAAGGGAAATGCATCAAGAGAATCGACGCCGTCCATTCAATCACATTGAGAGGCTCGATACGTTATAGTAGTTATATTTGTTGAGGCTGAGGTTTAAACAAATCTTTTAATATGCCATCATCAGTACTCCAATTTCTGTGCTACCGTTACGAGCTAGGCAGCACAGCTGATCGCGATCTCTGAGGATACGCTCGATATATTCGGCCATTCCAGATGCATGGAGAACTGCACCCACCGATGCATGGACAGAAAGGAGTATCCGGTCAGGAAGTGGGTAGCGGCCATCATGGGCGGTGAAAGTGATGAAGCCGTCACTAGGCAGGAAGGAATTGTAAACAGAGGGAAATTTGCGATATCTTTTAATACGGTAACGATTCGGGGTAGTCTATGCATATCTTTATTAGCGGCGGAGAGATAAGAAGGAGGAAAACTAACAGTTGGCTCTAGGCACAGCTCGAGTTTTCCAAATTCAGCGTGCAACCCAGTCCACATGGTCAATACATTTCGTAGGTCGTTGATATTGTCTGTAGAGAAGTTGCGTATACCAGGGAACATATGGTAGATAGCCTCCCAAATTGTGGCCTTGTAATGACGCTGTTCTGAGAATTAGTAGATGTGAAATACTATTTAGAGGAGGAGATAACAGTACATCGCGCTCATTAAACGCAGCCAGTGAGAACGGAATTATATGGGCTGCTTCGGTAGCGACAGTTTCAATATTTTGTCTCTCAGCATCAGAGAGAACTTCATCTGCCTTATTGACGTCGTACTTTCTAGTCAATAGACAGCAGTTGCCATCTCGAGCGAGACAGTCAGCCTTAAGCTTAGTTTGGTCACGTCTCTGAGCAGTGATTTCAGCCGCAATATCATCGACATCGTCCAAATCACCACCAGGACGTGCTGAAATCGCTTTTGGTGTTTTGCCACCGCCGGCCCGTACTGTTCCTATATTAGCAAATGGAGCAGGACTGGGAGAATAGAGATAGAGATTATAGTATAACAGGCTTTGGCTAGAGGATAACGTATAAAGAAGAGAACTTACTAGGGATGAGAATAGATGATACATAATGATCAGCCAGCTGTCTCAGATCATCTTTTTTATCAATAATGTCATTAGCAACGATCGCCGAGCCATCTGGTGGCAAGTGATCGAGGAAGGCGTTCAAAACCCTGGGGGTTGACTCGGACGGAGGTTCATTTTTGGCGTAGTCCTCAACCAAACTATGGGCGAGGGTTGTAGTGAGCGTGCCAAGTGAGGAGAGAGACGACATCATGTCATCGGGAGATGATATGCCACCAGCCGGAGAGGTCATGTCTGCCATGATTGTCTTCAGGCTCCTCGTGATCGAGAGAAAGGTCGCGCTAGGCGGTCAGAGCTGGCAGAACCGGAATTGCAAGCTAACCTGAACTAGATCAAGGCCCTCGATTTGACCAAATCACGAGCTACTGAACCTGAACTAGACAGAAATAGCTCCCCTTTCAGTTCTATTGCTCTAGCCGTCGATGGAGCTTAAAAAAAAAGGCTCATCCAGTTCCAAAAATAGACATAGTATATAGTTGATATTTCTATGCTTAGATCTGAGGGCTCGCTGGGCTGTGTTTGGAACGCCAACATGGGATGTGCCCGCGCGAGCTCGGGGTGAGCAAACCCAGGCTCACCCTGCCCACCGCTTAAAGCGGCAGCAACTGGGTGAGGCAGATGTGAGTACGCCGCAGTTTGATCTTTTCTTTTAGCGCCAAGATTCGGCTATTCAATCGTCCGTTGTCCGCGAGGAACGTCTCTCCTGCTTTGATCCTTCCGAGCCCCGAGTGAATCGCGGATGCCTTCACTACCTATCGAGAAGCTTTGGACCGCGTGTAGCGCGCGGGTTTGAGCCCCTTGCGAACCCGATCCCACAGGAATTCGGTTCCACGACTGTTGTTTCCCTCGTCGGTGTCGCGGGGTACAAGCGCCGAGACGAGCAAGACATCGGGCAACGGCCGACATCTGGCCCGGCACGCTGCGGTCTGCGTGATGCCAGTGAAAATGATGGAGATGCAAGTAGATCCGCGTCTCCGATCCAACGCTCCTCCCTCTACAACTCTGGCCCGCGACGGCGCTCCCCAATCTTACGCCACTAATTCGAACCAGCACCTGCCGCAACCCAGTCTCTCCCCCCTCTCTTCAGATGGTCCTCAGCAACCCTACTATCAAGTCCCCCTCGCCGCACCTCAATCACCTGCGTCCGACGCGAACGCGATAGCTACCCCTGGAAATGACCCTAAACGGCCCCGGGCATGTGAGTCTTGTCGAGGGCTCAAAGTCCGATGCGAGCTGAACGCGAGTAACCCTGAGGGCGCATGTAAGAGATGTGCGAAGGCTGGGCGAGACTGTATTGTCACTGCCCCCAGTCGGAAACGACAGAAGAAGACGGATAGTCGGGTTGCTGAACTAGAAAAGAAGATCGACGCGCTCACCGCAAGTCTTATCGCCACAAAGTCTGGGGCTCAGCGACACGAGAGCGATAGCGGTGATGAGAGTCCTGAAGATGGCGTCGCTCAGCAAGGAGGATCTCGCAAGCAGGGGCAGATTTTGAGGAACCAGCCTGCAATTCAGAGTCCTCTCCAACGTGTCCCACGCGGAGGAATCGAGACGAATGAGTGGCTTCGCGCTCCAGACAGATTTTCGAGAACGCCCTCCCAAGATACTCTGGTACGGAAGGCCTCCGGCCCTCCCGCATCTCTGGCTGGCCAAAAACGGACTCACAGTGGGGAGGTCCATCCCAATACCACAACCGGGGCTTCACCGGAAGCCCGCACGCTGTCCGCCGTCGGGGTGGAGAGGCCATCACCCGCAAAGGAGGAAGGGCCAAATCTGTATTCATTCCTGATTCCCAAGGGAACGAAAACACGTACGCTCAATTCCATCCCCACACCCGAATCGACTACTTCATCATATAATAATTACGAATACGCCGACGTCATCGACCGCCGGGTTCTCACGTCTGATATGGCCGCAACCATCTTCGATCATTTCGTAAATCATATGACCCCCCACTTCCCAGCCGTTGTATTCCCACCTAAAACTACTGCTGCCGAGATTCGAAGAACGAAGCCGACCTTGTTCCTAGCTATTCTCAGCACGGGTTCTTATGTACTCGCCAACCCTGACATTCAGCGGTCATTGACGAAAGAAATCATGCGCGTCTATGCTGACCGCATCATGTGCGGTGGTGAGAAGACGCTGGAGCTGATCCAATCACTCTGCGTCTCAACCTTGTGGTACTGGCCACCCGAGCATTTCGAGGAACTGAAGTTCTATCAACTGATCCATATTGCCGCCGTCATGGCCATCGACATTGGAATAAGCAGGAGGATAAAGCCTGGGAAGCATAGGCGAATCGGTATTGGGTACTGCCAGAGGAAGGCCCAGTGTCTAAACCCTGAAGCACCCGAGGCAAGAAGGGCTTGGTTGTGCTGCTACTTTATGGCATGCAGGTTCGTTAACTCTTAGATATGGAAGCTTAAGCAGCAGCAGTTTTTTACCCTAGATTTTGAACTAACGCACATTCACGTCACCAGTGCTGCCCAATCACTGAGGCGGCCAAACTTGATTAAGTGGACCTCATATATGCAGGATTGTGTGGACTACCTGGAGTCATCTCCAGAGGCTTTGCCCTCAGATAAAGTATTTTGCCAACTAGTACGAAGCCAGCATATCGCGGAAGATGTTGCCGTTCAGTTCTCTATGGACGATCCACCAGCATCCTCGGTTATACCCGACCCTAAAGTACAGTATCTACTAAAAGGCTTCGAGCGGCAATTCGAAGAATGGACCACACACATTCCAAAGGACATAGAAAGCCGTAAGTCCCCCAATTGCTAATGTATATCACAGTGTAATGTGGAACGCTGATTCCCAAACAGCTACCTTGAAACTCAATATTCACACCACCAACCTTTATATTCACGAGATTGCCCTGCACGTCGACCACGACGGAGATGACTTTCGACCTCCATTCATTGAAGCGATGCTCTCCAAGGAATCTGGCAAATGTGAGACTGGCCTCTTAACTTCGGTACATATCAGTGCCTTACTAGCATGCATTACTTCTATCCACGGTTGCTTTGGGATTTTCCTCTCCTTTGACGCCGTAGATATGCGATGCTTGCCCATTTATAACTTCGTCCGTATGGCATACGCCGCTGTTGCTCTAATCAAATTGTATCTCGCTGCTTCATTCCCAAATAGTGAATTGGGCAAGGTTTTCAAAAAGGAGGATATGAAAGTTGAGTACTATCTGGATGCTCTATTGGATATCCTGAAGGCCACCGCTGAAGACGATAAATTCAAACCGGCGGCGAAATTTTGCATGATCATTCTCATGCTAAAGACCTGGTTCCAGAAGATCAGAGACGGCAAGGCAGGTGGGGGCCCCATTAGCAAGGATGTATGCGCTAGTGCTGGGATCGCCAAAGTCTTTTCCGGCAGTTTGCCATTTGGAGGTGACTGTCCAGGCAGAAAAGAGGGCTTTGGTGGATCCAGAGCTGACAGTGCCGTCCCTACTACTCCGAGACAGGGATCTACTTATCCACAAATCTTATCAAACGATGAGGGCACACCTCTCCCCATCAAAGACAGTGAGCTAAATCAGCAGCATGGAGTCGGTGAGAACGGGCAAGGGCACCCAGGCTACAACACGGCAAACACTCCCCTACAACTGCTGAGCGAAGTTGCGATGGGAAATTCCAATGGCGTTTCCGAGTCCCCGATTCCTGGGAGAGGGCCATTCAGTAGTTACTCCTGGGTGAACGTCAACATGGATGGTACCCCCGCGCCAGCGTCTGGAGGAGGCGGTTACGGGGTGCCTGTTGCTGTCGCCTCCGCCGGTACGGACGCAACGCCGAGAATTGCTGACCACACTAATCAAACGCTATCGGGAACTGATGGGACGACAGTGGGGGGCGCGCTGGATACGATGGTGGGAGATGGATTTGGAGGGCTGGAGCAGGCGATGGGGTTCTCGGATGGGGAATTTGCGTCATTCATGAGTGATGGGTTCCTCAATGCGGTTTTGGATGGAGCCCCTAATATCTTTGACAGCTGGGGTTGATCGAGAGGCTGTTTGGTGCTGCGATGTATAGTTATTGGATGTGATCCCGTATTACTAGCGGCCCCTTCATCGTCGTGATTTGGATAGGAATATACAAATGAAGAGAATAGGCTGCTTGCCGCGGATTGGATTGCCATAGGAGAAGGAAAGAGCAGGATGTGGGCAAGTAGAGGTTCTCTGTACTTCGTACTCCCACAGGTAAGGGCTGGGAACTGCGTGCACGTGCCGCCGCCACCGCCGCATTATCGGATGCACGCCTTTGCGTCCGATGATTGACGAGTCGGATGTCTTGTAGCAGTTAACCCGCACCCTGGATGAGCTCCGTTAGTTTGGAGACATCGTCGCCCCTCCCTCCCCTCCTTCCTCGCCGCTATGTGCCACTTCTGGGAATACCATCGCGCAGATGCCAATGACTGCGGTCTTCCCTCGCTCATTTCGAACCACGTCAAACATCGTGCTTGGCCGGTAGTACAGCACACAGCACAGACTGCGACGTCATTCCCCCGGATTGAATCTAGTGTATCCATTTCTCGGGTTCTTATTCCAGAGTAGGATAGTCTGAAAGCTCCACAAGAGACACCCACACACGCACGAACAGGGGGGCCGGGCAAGAGAGAGGAAGAAAGAGAGAGAGGCCATGTCCCTCGCAGAACGCATCTCGTCAATCGAAGACTACGATGCCTTTCAGCATGGCCGTCGCGGGAGCTCTCCTGCCGGATCGCTGCGATTGAGCTTCAGCCCTGTCGGCACTTTAGCACCGCCGATAGCAGCAGCAGAGCCTGTCGGAGCATTTGAAGTGTCGAAGCTGAAGAGGATCTGTGAGTACCATCATTTCTCAGCCTAGCGGTATAGGGCAGGACTGGTTTTTGGCATTTTGTCTAACTTGGAAACAGTCCAGGTTATTATCGCGACGACGTATTGCTTACTAGCGGCGGGGGTCGTGTTTGGATATGCGGCGCTGAAGCCGGTGCTGGTGCGTGAGGGTGTGTACCAGGAGCTGTGCAAGAATGATGGGCTTGAGGGGAAACAGGTGCACACGTGTTATGAGCAGGAACTTCGGTGAGCGTAAATTCCCTGAATGCTGTCTGGTCCACCTTCTGCTCCTTGGTTGATTGGAAACGGAATGAAATGCTAATGAAGAGCAATACCGTAGCCTAAACCTCATGTTCACCACTGCTGCTGTGGCCACCAACGTTTTCGCACTCCCCGTCGGTACAATCCTCGATAAATACGGCCCGCGCGTCAGTGCGGTAACTGGCAGCATTCTCTTTGCAGCAGGATGCCTCCTCTTTGCGCTCGCGTGGCGACTCCCCTTCGACGGCTACATCCTCGGATACTCCCTTATTGCCCTCGGTGGACCCTTTATCTTCATCCCGTCGTTCCAGTTATCCAACACGTTCCCGAACCACTCCGGACTCATTCTCTCCATGCTTACAGGAGCTTTCGATTCTTCCAGCGCAGTATTCCTCCTATACCGGGTGATATACGAACAGAGCGGCGGCTCCTTCCGGCCCCAGTCATTCTTCCTCTTATACCTCATCGTCCCCCTTTTGATTCTCCTCTCCCAATTCCTCGTCATGCCCTCTCACTCCTATAAGACCGTTGGCGAGCTCGTCGCCCAAGTCGAAGAAGACCTCTGTGAAGACGCAGAGGTCTACTCGATAGACCCAGATATCCAGAACCCCGCCCTCATCACTAGTATCACCGAGGAACGCCGAGCCCACCGCGAGAGCGTCGCCAACGAGATCACGGAGCTGCTAGGACCTAAGGGTAGCGAGCGGCATGCCCAGCGCGAGGAGACGAAGAAGGAGAACAGCGGGGTGTGGGGTGCACTACATGGATATACGGCCGCGGAGCAGATACGATCGCCATGGTTTGTGTTGATCACACTATTCACTGTTGTGCAGATGACTCGCATCAATTACTTCGTTGCCACCATCCGGCGGCAATATGAGTTCCTCCTTGGGGATCACGGGAAAGCTGTCAGGATAAACTCATTCTTTGACGTCGCACTACCACTAGGCGGCGTTGCAGCGGTGCCATTTATTGGACTGATTTTGGATAATATGAGCACCCCATTTGTACTCACGCTGCTCGTGGCAATGGCTACAGTGATTGGCCTCTTGGGCGTCCTAC
This sequence comes from Geoglossum glabrum, assembly GCA_021527465.2. Lineage (NCBI taxonomy): Eukaryota > Fungi > Ascomycota > Geoglossomycetes > Geoglossales > Geoglossaceae > Geoglossum > Geoglossum glabrum. Next base: position 7,625 of record JAJDFE020000425.1, on the reverse strand, counting down.
CCTACATGTGGGCCGCATATGCGAACGTCTTGTTGTTCGTCATCTACAGGCCGCTATATTACACCGCAGTCTCGTGAGGCCCCCCCCCCCCTTCCTCATTTCTTATCCAAAATTAACAAAACCCCTAGCGACTACGCCGCCAAAGTCTTTGGCTTCCAAACCTTCGGTAAAGTCTACGGCCTCATCATCTGCCTCTCCGGCCTGTTTAACTTCTCTCAATCCGCCCTCGACGCCCTTACGCATAAAGTCTTTCATCACGACCCAAGGCCAGTGGATCTTCTTCTACTTGGGTTGGCGGTTGTGGTGGGGTCTGGGTTAGTAGGGTTTGTAGGTGTGAGGAAGAAAGCATTGAGGAGGGAGATGTTGGGCGAGGAGGCGGAGGGCGCAAGGGAGACTTTAATGCCTGGCGCAGTGAGGGATTATGGGGCTGCGGAATAAGGGGTTTGTTTCGGGGGCAAAAGCTTTTAGGATAAGATTACGGCGAGAATTGCCCTAACGCCTTAACGGGCTAAAGGGATATCGTCTAGAGATAACTGATTTCCTGAAAGCATATACCGATAAGCAAGTAATCCAAAGACCGGGGTAGCAATGCAACTACCTGACAGAATTCTAATCGGGAACAGAAACGTTCTGTTCATGGTAGCCTTGCTGCTATTCTATCTGCAGCTTTAGTGGTATTGCTTGTGTCACGCATGTCAACTGAGGAGAACGCGGCCCCGACCCGGGAGTTGTGTTAGACATGAGACGGGCTTCACTTTGCAACCATTTCTTAGTTTATAATCGAGGAAATAACACGTTATTTTCATATTCCCCCAACCCCACCACATATCCTAGATATGATAAACTACTTTTCTTTTTCGCTCATCCAAATTTCCCCCGGTTCTGAAAACCCCTCCCTCAGCGCGAGAGAGAGAAAGAGAGAGATAGAGCAGCAGCACGGAAATAGATTTCTAATTCAACCACCCGACGGTTTCTACTTCACCCGCAGCAGCGCTCTGGACCTTGGGCTTTTTGCCTGCATTGCTACCTTCATCCTCATTCTTCCGTTTCCCGGCCGGTGCGCCGTCCTCGGTTTGGGGTTCGGATGGAGATTGTTGTTCTGGATAACTTCCGCTGGGTTCGTCACCCCCGTCCCCGTGAACAGGACCGGGCGACGCCTGGTTGTCGGGTTTAGCTGTAGCTGGTATCTTCATTGAGCCTATGACACTCGTAAGTGGAGTCCACAGGTTCATCGCTTTGGCTTGATCAAGCATCGCCCGGAGGGTGGCGGGGTCCGGGCTGGATTGGTTTAGGAGATGCTGCAGTAAGTGCTTCTCTATAAGCACTGATAGTGCTTTCGTGTCTGGATAAAGATCGTTGATGGCGCTTACAATAAGTGGAAGGGATTTGATTGGTAGATGGAGTATTCTAATAATTAGATTAGCAGGCATAACAGTACCAGCTTGATGAGCATACACTTACTGGTGATTGCTAACACCAAAGGGGAAAATAGCTAATATTCCAAGGCCGAACTCGTCAACAAAGGGAGTAAGTGCCTTTCCGAGCTTAATCCACCCATCGAAGTGGGTGCCCTTGCAATTAATTAGGCTGATAATCTCCTGCTTGACTAGAGTTGCTACCCCTTTCCCTCTCCCCCGTCTTCCAAGTCCAGATACTCCCGGTTTGCGCAACCTTCTCCGTTTTAGCTTCTCCTGCTCGTAAAGCTCGGCCATTCGAACGCAGTTATCGCGGTGCCTGAGCTCTGTTATCGAGCCGCTGGTCTCGATCGGAATAATGTCAATACAGTTCTGGACAATGATGCCGAAGTTGTTCAGGCCACCAGCTCGGTCGTAGCAACCGGCATGCAAGTTTCGGGGTACTGATGGGTCGGAGTCATCTGACTCGCCCACTATAAGGTGCTTGACCAGGTAGGCCAGTTGGATTATTGATCCGGGGCCGGCAATAGCTCGAGCGGTCTCCAGGAAGTTGTCTGCACCATCAGCGCCCACTGCCACTGGTGACGGTTTGTTTTTTACCTTTTTCACCACAACCCGACTAGCAAGCTTTTGGAGCACTTCCACATATTTCGACTGTTGGCCAACTTTGGGCACAGGCACAGTCTCACACCCTACCTCCCTACTCTTCATCAATGCTACCTCCTCGAGGTCACTCTCTTCAAGTTGCCTCCACTTCGATTTTAGGCTCTGCTCGACTTCAATAGGTTTCTCAGTTTCATCGGTATCTTTGATCTTCTCGGCGCACCCCTTGGTGCGTTCCCCGGTGTTTCTTTCTTTCGATGCGCTATCCTTCTTTCCATTTTTTTCGATCACTGCGGCGATATCCTCCAGTATATTTTCTTTGGCCCAATCAATTAGAAATTTCCGGAAAAGCTGTGTAGGCGGATGATCTAAAGCAATATCTGCGTCAAGTTGCTTAAGAAGAGCAGGATAGGTCTAATAAATAATAAAGTTAGCACAACTAATATTAATAAGCGTAACATATAAGCACCTTTTCCTGCTCTGTTGCAACATCAACATGGGCATCCATATCTCCTTCTTCCACTTTGACATCAAAATGAGAACTTTTCTGTCCCATTGTAGTGTTGATATAAGAATCCATATTTTCTTCCGTCACAGTACCGGCGTGAAATTTTGGATTTCCTCGTTCCGTTATCACACTAGCGTTGGAACCCGTATCTCGTTCCATTGTAGTTCGATATGGGAATTCTCGACACGAGAACTCTTCTATCTCGTGTTATGCTAGAGCAAAACCCTATATTTTGCAATCTAGAGATTAGTTGGTAGATTTACAAGATCGCAACCCGGGAAATAATATGTAGTAAAATTAAATGCAAGCTAGCATTACTTACTTATTTCGGTTATACTATCTCCTATAATAGGAAGCTTTCGATTTGATTCAGAAAACTACCGATAGTGTCGGCTCCTATGGCTGGAACCGTAATTAAAGAGTAAGTAAGGTATAGTAATTCTTAGAAGCGAGTGAGTAAGGGTGGAAAAGATGCTATACTTACCAGAAAACCGGAGATAGCAATGGGACGGTAGTAATGTGGGGATGAGCCTTTGGTCGGATTTGAGAATCTAAGGCGATCGCCAATGGAATGAGCTTAGAACTGAGGTTTCAACTAATAAAAACGAGTTAATATAGCAATTCTAGAAGCGGCAGCGGGGAGTGCTCTACTTATCAGAAAGTAAGAGTGGAAGGACCGTAGCAGAAGGAAGAGTAATAGCGGGAGGGAGGGTGATAGGGGAAGATAGGAGGTTGAGGGAGGGGGCGGAAATACCGCAGCAGAAGGAATCAGGTGGTAGTGGAAGGGTAATAGCAGGAGGAAGAGTTGGAAGAGTGATAACGGCGGATGCCCTACTTACCGGAAAATTGAAGGGAAGAAGTGGAAGAGTGGTAGTGGGAAAGAGATGGGGGAGGGTGGAAGTAGGAAGAAGAAAGCAGTGGGAGGAATAGGTGAGAGGGGATACTCTACTTACCGGAAAATCGAAAGGAAGAAGTGGAATAGTGATAGTGGGAGGGATAAGTGAGAGGGTGGTAGTAGGAGGAAGAGGTAAGGAAGTAGTAGTCGGAGAAATAAGTAAGAGGGTGGTAATAGGAGAAAGAAGTGAAACTTCAATCAGGCGTAAAGGAACTGAAGCAGTCACTAGCAGTATAAGCTCTTATGGTCAGAACTGATGTTTCAATAAAATGAATTAAGTACAGCAATTCCTATAGAGAATAATGATGACCTAAATGAGAATTTGAACCAAAATGAAAATTACGCCGTATATCCCCCATAAATTTTAGCTTGAACCGTAAAACCAAGGACATGCCGCTAGACTGTAACTGTGGGATCCGCACGGCGCTTTATCGTTGCCAATTGGAAAACGCCCGAATCGTTAACTCCGCCATGTATAATCCTCCGCGTTAACGTTTGTAATCCCCGGCCAAATACAGCAACGATGGTTAAAAGGCCGATTAAAAATGGGATAAATTGGCCGCTAGCTAGAAGACCGCCACCGCTCGGGGAAAGATTGATTTTGTTAACTTTTATAGTCATTTCGACCTGAACAATGGTGATAGCGCCAAGTACCAATTGGCCGAAGGTCAGGGACGCCTTCGTAAAAATCGATGCCAAGTCGCCGGGGGAATCGTTTTCTCTAGACCCTGGTTCATTTTTGACGCCAAAGAAACCCCAGAGGATGGTGCCGATCCCCGCTAGGAAAAAGGAGGATCCCACTAAGCATTCGACCACGCTCCCGATCTTCCACAACGTCCGCCATACGCGATTGTATACATTGATACCAGTGAAGAAGAAAACCTTGACAACGCAGCCGCGCTTGTGCCCTTGATCCAAGCCTTTAAAGTATAGCCAGGGTTGGGCGGCGGTGATCATGCACCAAAGAAGCAACATCACACCCACCGAGCCAGTAGACTGCCTGAATGCCGCCTTGTCTGTGGGGAAGTTGAGCAGCGACAGGACGAGCGTCAGCCATAGGACAATCCACCATTCGGCGGCGACCAGGCTACCGTGCGTAGCTCCGCGAAATGTATTGGTAAAGACTGCTATAGTGATGATGTTTGCCGCCGTTCGAGCGGTCTTTGCTTGGTCCGGAGCCATCCAGGTAGCAAATAGCACTGCGACCCATTGCAGATAGTACCCCAGACGAATACCAGGGCCATACACATCCACGTCTCCATAGATCGTGCAGTTGCCCTCCCCACCGTCGAAGCGAGTGTTTGCGGCAGCCAGGCCTGCGAAGAGGAAGACACATGCAACTACGGCTAGGTAACTAGCTGGTTTGGGGAACACTAGATGTGGGCATTAGCAAGCTTGATCCCACCAAACAGGACACCCACTTACCCATTGCCAAGCAGCCAGCGCAGATCTTGTCCTTGAGGATCCGACCAGGCGAAACGTCGATACTTAGCTTGATTAAGCTCCAGGAACACCGTCTTTGCGAGAAGAATTTCTGCGGCGAGCCCGGACGGCACATATGTATCAAACCTAAGGGGCTGTGCCACCGGCAGCGGCTGCTGGCACGAGGCTGAGGGAACCGGCCACCCATTGGAGGGAATTTGGCTCAGGAAGAACGCCTTGCGAGGTCAACCACCACGTAGCACGGCCGGGCATCTACGGCCAGCTCATCGCCCCTTTGGATTGAGGTACAAGGCTCCCGTCCGTACTTTGCAGAGGAGATTCATCCAGGAAGCGGGGAGCGGAAGCGGAAGTGGAGAGAAAGTCTGGGGTATCGGGCGGTGCAGCACTCTGTGCCACCCGTAGTCAAGCGCACCGGGAACGACACCAAGAATCACACCAATCTCGTTTGGCGGCTGGCGTGTCTCCGAAAAGCTGCCAATGGATACATCTGCACGCCCTCACAAGCAACCCACTCCAGCCCGATGATGACACGGCATCTATTATAATACAATGACTAGGCGTAGTGGCCAGATGCAGACATAGAAATCAAGTCGCTCATGCACCCGTGCCCCTCCGAAAATTGCTAACCTCCAGACACCGTCTGGCACCAGCCAATCCAGACCACTCTCGAGGACTACATATCTAACTTCGGACATCAGCTCCCGCCCCATTCTCCTACCACGCACATACAGGCCAAGGAAATTTAATTTCTGAACGGGCATGAGAGGCTGCCCATAACCTCGACTCAATGTGCCGCTAGTGGCCAGATGCCCATAATGGAAGGCCGGCAACACCTGGGATAGGGGCAGAGGCAGAGTACCATTTCCCTCCTGACAAGACCTTTCAAACCACATATCTTACTGACATGGCTTCCGCCAGCGTGGAGACTCCAGATAGCTCGCAGTACACCGTCCCTCTCTGGATAGCAGGCGAAGAAATTCGTACTGGAACAAGCTTCGACGTAATCAATCCCGTAACCCAAAAAGTTACTTGGGGATCATGCGGCGCAAAGAAAGCAGAAGCCACGCAGGCAGTAGAAGCGGCACATGCCGCCTTCCCTTCATGGTCACGAACCAAGCCCCATCAGCGACGAGATATTATCACGAGAGTTGCGGACCTCCTGGAAAAGAGGGCGGAGGAGGTGGGAGGCTATTTGCAGAATGAGACAGGCGCAGGGAACTTCTGGTTGAACTTCAATGTCTCCCTAAGCTCGGAGATGTTGAGGGACGTCGCTGGGAGAATATCGTCAATCGCAGGCGTAATACCCACGTGTGCGCAGGACGGGATGCACGCACTAGTGTACAAAGAACCCTATGGAGTCATCCTAGGGATTGCTCCTTGGTGAGAGACTGTGTTTACCTTGCTCTAGACCTCTAGCCAGGACGGCCTTGCTGAACCACAAGCAGGAATGCACCCTTTATACTCGGGTTCCGTGCCATTGCTTGCGCCCTGGCTGCGGGCAACACTGTTGTACTCAAAGCATCTGAAAGATCACCGCGCTGCTTCTGGGCAATCGGCTCGATATTCAAGGAAGCTGGCCTTCCACCAGGAGCGCTTAACGTGGTTGTTCACCGACAGGAAGACGCGCCGGAGATCGTCGAGGCAATGATTGCACACCCTATGGTGAAGAAGATCAATTTTACAGGAAGCACGTCGGTGGGCAGAACAATCGCAGCCGCTGCTGGGAAGCATCTGAAGCCGGTCTTGATGGAGCTAGGGGGTAAGGCGAGTTCGCTGGTGCTGGAGGATGCAGACCTGGAGCTGGCGGCGCACTGCAATGCCGTCGGAGCGTTCTTACATGTACGGAAAGCCCCTGACTGATACCAACCACTCAATCTAACTCTTGCTCAGAGCGGCCAAATCTGCATGTCCACCGAGCGCATTGTAGTCCACCAACGCATTGCTGGTGAATTCACCACGCTCCTCAAAGCCGCCATCGAAGAAATGCATGGCCAAAGCTCTGGCCCTGCACCTACCGTAGTCGCCGTCGCCAATCTACGAAAGACAAAATCGCTTGTCGACTCTGCGCTCGCTTCGGGTGCTACATTGCTCACCGGCTCAGCTAAGCTCGAAACCCCCACTAGCATGCGACCTGTGGTCGTGCAGAACGTCACGAGAGAGATGGATCTGTACTACACGGAGAGCTTTGGGCCATCAGTGTCGTTGATCGTGGTCAAGAGCGAGGAGGAGGCCGTAGAGGTTGCAAACGATACCGAGTATGGCCTGACCGCGGCGGTGTTTACGAGAGACTTGGCTACTGGACTGCGCGTTGCGAGGCAGATTGAGAGCGGGTGAGCCCGGCCCTTAACCTCCCTTCAGTATTTCCGAGTCAATGCTAAACAGCAACTTGAACCTAGAGCTGTCCACATCAACGGGATGACTATCCACGACGAAGCCAGTCTTCCGCACGGAGGCATCAAAAACAGCGGGTACGGTCGCTTCGGTGGGTCCTGGGCTTTTGATGAGTTTCTGTGGATGAAGACTATCACGTTTAGGGATTGAAAGGAGAAGAGAAGCTGGTGGTGTGTTTTTTCTTTTTTTTCTTTCTCCATCTTTAAAGCCTGAGAGACCCAAGGACAGACAGCATCCAAGTAGTCTCTCTCTCAATTAAATGCACCCGTCTCACCACACGTAATATCCTCGTACCTGCTCTATCGTAAACGTGACGCTGCAACGAGAGAGCCCAGGGTTAAACCATGTGATTTTCCAATCGCTACCAAGG